>APFE030604276.1:0-14731 GCA_000404065.3 Pinus taeda
TACTGGTGTATTGATCTGTGATCTATTTGTGAGCGGTGTCCTTTTGGTTTTCTGTCTGAGGAACTTACCCTGTAAATTTCTACAGTTGTCTACCTTCTCAAAATTAATAATATAGATATATTGTTGTTTTTTCTACATCGTGGCTATAATGTTTACATTTTGTGTTATGATCCAAATATTTAGACCAATTCTTTGTTGTTGATGCATTCAATTCATATATGTTGCTACATGTTAATATGTTAAATTTTTTAAGTTTACATACATTGTGGATATCACACGTTGTCCACTCTATTTGAAGGTCTCGATATTGGGGTTGGATGAGGGTCCCTTCTCTGCCACATTGATTACTCCAATAGATTTTTGCAAAGGATAAGAAAGTAATTATGCATCGTTACTTTGTCAATTCTTAGCTAACACTACTATTCTTGAATGTAACTTGCTCAAACAACTGCAATTCCCTTCATCTATCTGCCTTGGGTTCCAAGAAACCTAAGATGGTTTTCTGTCCACTACCCTTGCATTAATCTCTATAACAAAATTGGTGACTCCATTGGAGAGAATTCTTCTTCTTAGTTTATTTTTTCCACTCCTAAATTCCCTCTCTTTTATCTTGCCTTTTCTTGAATTCCTATCCATTATTTGCAAGCTTAATAATTCAACTGATATGAGCACTTTCTTGGACCCTAACCCTCTTATTTTGAGTTAAACCTATGTAATATTGTCTATAGTGGACACCAGAGCATTATAATAATGTCTAGCCCTTATCTATAGTGCATTACCCCTACCTATAATGCAAAGTATTGGTCTATTAGCCTGCATTAGTGCTTAAAACCTATGATTTGTCACTTTCCTAATGATTTCCACTACTTGTGTTTTTCTTTCTCTTTTTTTGTATTAAGGTCTTTGATGTATTAGAATATTATTATCATGGTTGCATTCATGTTTTATTTTTGAAATTAGTTTAGCTTGCATCAGATTCCATCCTAAAAGCAAAAAGAAAGAGAAACTTCAATATTTTCTTAATATGCTTGACTTTTAGTACATTAGTGTGCATGTACTTTGGAGTCTGGGTCTGGGGTCTAGCGGACTCCCGGTGGGGTTTCAGGGGCAGCGCCCCTGAAGCTAAAATAGATGTAAATTTTCCTTGTGAAATATTGTAATTTCGTAGTCAATCTGAGCCATTCAATAGGCAAATGATCTGACAGTAGAAGTTATGTTTAATGTAGGGTTTATTTCCCTAGAAGGAAACCCCTCGCTATATATGAGGGAATTGTATTGCATATGTGTATATGCTTATTCTGAGCGGAAATGAGAGAGGGGACTGTGTGAGAGCAAAGACGAAATTACACCGTATTTGTTGTAGGTTGTATCTCTTCATTTTGTTGGATAATATAAAAGGGAGGAACTAACTTTTCTCCATGGACGTAGCCCAAATTGGTTGAACCACGTATATATTTCTCTCTCTTGTTTTATGTGTTTTTTGTGTTTGTGTTTCTACATTATTTTATGTGTTCCATTGCTCTATAATATATAATTTTATAACAGCCGGTATTAGAGCCGAAGGTCTATTTGGCTGATAAACTTGTAGGAGAGAAGGGTTCCTGGTTTGAGTGGGAGAAATGGCAAGAGATGGTAGGTTTATGGTCAAAAAAATTAGCAGCCAAAACTACTAGCCATGGAAGATGTAGATGGAAGATTATCAGTATTAGAAAGCTTTGTACCTACCATTGAGTAGAAAGACAAAGAAGCCGACAAGTATGTCAGACACAATGGGATATTCTTGACAGAAAGGCACTTGGAACAATACGATTGTGCCTAGCAACGTCATTGGCCTTTAGAATTTCAAAGGAAATGACAACAGAGGGTTTAATTTTGGCATTGCAAAAACTATATGAAAAACCTTCTGCTTCAAATAAGGTATTTCTTATCAAGTGTTTATTTAATATGAAGATGTCAGAAGGTGGATTTGTTGTTGGTTAGTTAAATGAATTTAAGAAGGTTACAAGTTAGTTATGTTCTGTAGGGGTAAATTTTGATGATGAAGTTAAGGCTCTGTTATTTCTATGCTCATTTCCAGAAAGTTGGAATGGTTTAGTTATGGCCATTAGTAACTTTGTCTCTGTATCTAGTACTTAAAATTTTGATGATGTTGTCAGTGCAATCCTTAGCAGGTAAATGTGACGGAAAATCTCTAATGGGACATCAAATAATACTTTGATTGTAGAGACTAGGGGAAGAAAAATGGAAAGAGGAAAGATCCCTAGATATCGTAGTAAGTCAAGGAAAGGCATATCCAATTCCATATCGTGGATAGTGTGTTGGGAATGTAGGAAGAAAGGACACTTGAAGAAAGAATATAAGTTTCAGAAGGGAAAAGAGGGAGATGCATAGCAAGAAAACAATCATGAAGCGAATGTGGCAGATGATGTGTTGCAAGAAACTTTGATTATTTCAATAGAAAATGTTAGTGATCCCTGGGTGGTAGATTCAGGGGCCTCGTTCCATGCCACACTTGATAGGAAACATTTTCATGATTATGTTCAAAGAGATTTTGGACAAATTCATTTCGGTGATGGTAAACGCTGTAAAATCATTGGAATGGGTAAAACTTTCATAAAACAATAGAATGGAAACTAATGGCTATTGAAGGAGGTAATACATGTTCCATATCTGAAGAAAAATATAATTTCAATAAGGCAGTTGGTAGGTGAAGACTATGTAACTACTTTTAAAGTTAAAACTTGGAAGATCACTAAAGGAGCCATGGTAATAAGAAAAGGAGAAAAGGTTGGTACATTGTATTTATGCAATGATATTTCTAATTATGTTAATTATTTAACCTCTACAAGAGAAAATATAGCGTTATGGCATCATAGGCTCGAGAACATGAGTGAGAAGGGGATGCAGATTGTTGACTCAAGAAATTTGTTGCCAAGTATGAAGCATGTTGATTTGAAATTTTGTGAAAATTATGTTTATGGAAAAGATAAGAGATTCATATTTCTCAGAGTTGGGAAAGAAAAGAAAGACAAAAAATGAGAGCTTGTGCATACAAAAGTATGGGGAACTGCTCATGTATCATCTCTCAGTGGCTCTGTTATGCAACCCGCTCACAAAAAGATAGAAAAGATAGATCAACAACTTAAAAATCAACCTCTTCAAGGGCGAAACCTCCTTTACATCACACAAATGAACAATTCTTGGATGATACAAATGAAAAAACCTCCTTCCTAAATAGGAGTCTAATGGGTCACAATATAATCAGTGTCAACATAACAATAATAATGTAAGGGAACAACAATAACAATAGTGGACTTCTATGGGGCACAATAATAACAATATGGGGACAACATGGGCACAAAAATAACAATCAGGGCTCAATGATAATAATAATGGGGGAATGCACTAGTATTATAGGGACCTAACATGCCCCACTTCTTTAAAAAAGTATTTCCCTCAATGCTTGAGTAGTTATGGATGCTTCTATATAAAATTCTCATCCTCCCATGTGGAATCTTGAGCAGATAAGTTCTTCCACTTGATGAGATACTCTGAAATTGATTGATTTTGTAGCTATTGAGTTTCTTTTTCTGTGACTACTTCAGCTTCCAATATGATTTTTCCTTCCTTGTCAAGTTCTGGAAACATTGTTTGAACTAGGAGCTTATCACCTATAACCTTATTTAAGCATAAATCATGGAAAATTGGGTGCACTCGAGACATTGCAGGGAGATTGAATTTGTATGCCATAGTACCAATACTTTGCAACACCTTGTATGGACCATAATACTTTGATGATAATTTATTATCCTTCTTAGCTTGCTTGAGGGACATTTGTTTGTATGGTTGTAGTCATAGAAATACCCAGTCACCTACATTAAAACTTCTTTCGTTGTGATGTTGATTTGCCTCTTGTTTCATTCTATTCTACGCCAAAGTGAGGTTATCCTTTAATAGTTGAAGAACTTGTTGTTGATGCTTGATGTGATCTTCTACTACTTGAACCTTAGAATTTTCTTTTAAAGATGATGTGATGGATGGTGGATTATATCCATAAAGTGCTATAAATGGGGCCAATTTTGCTGAAATATGGAAGCAAGTGTTATACCACCATTCAGCCAAAGGCAACCACTTAACCCATTGTGTCTATTTATTAGTTACAAAGCAACGAAGATATCCTTCTGAAAATTTGTTCACTATCTTAGTTTTCCCATCAGAATGAGGATGATAAGATGAGCTATGAGGTAATTGAGTACCCAAACAAGAAAATAATTCTGTCCAAAAATTTCCATTGAAAATGGGATCTTTGTCACTTACAATAATCTTTGGGTTTCCATGTACATTTTATATTGTTTCCATAAATGCAGTAGTAACTGTATTGGCTTTAAATGGATGAGATAATGCACAAAAGTGTGCATACTTGGTAAGTCTATCCACTACCACCATGATGACACTCTTTCCTTCAGACTTGGGTAGACCTGTGATAAAATCCATTGAAAGCTCCTCCCAATGTTGACTTGGAATGGATAAAGGTTGTAACAAACCCATGGTCTTAATTATTTCAACTTTATTTTAACCACGTATAGAAATTACCTGCATATGAATTTTAAAACACAAAAAATAAACAATGCGAGAGCATAACACATAAAACACATATACATAGAGATTTACCCCTGGATCCCAAAACCGGGACTACCAGCTTGATTTTTCATTATATTCCTTTCAATGTTACAATACATATTTATACATGCCAAACCATCCAATACAAGGGCACTACCCCAGACCCCATAGAGTGGGGTTACCTGCACCCCTCAAACCCCTATGACTCCCCCCTCTATGCAATTGGTGCAACAAAGGGGGGGCTCTACCCCCCTTATAACCCAACGATTAACTATGCGGGCTAGTCATGGGAGGAATATAATACAACCCAATATTCTCCCACTTATTGTTTTCTTCCCATAGGAGGCCACAAGAGAGATTAGTCATTTATCCAGCCCTGCAACGCCCATTGTTTCTCTACACCAAAAGAACTTCTCAGAGCTCAGATTTTGTCAATGCATCCGTAGTATTATTCAAAGTTTCCACCTTTACCAGCAACACCATTTTGTCTTCTATCATATCCCTCACAAAGTGATACTAAACATCAATGTGCATTGTCTTTGAATGATATGCAGGGTTCTTTGACAAGAAAATTTTACTTTGGCTGTCACAGTTTATCCTTATAGCTCCCTGTACTAATCCCATACTTGAACACAATCTCTTTGCTTGCATGAGTGGCTGCCATGTGTTTTGCCTCTGTAGTTGATAGTGCCACTACAGATTGTTTCTTACTCATCCAACTGACTGCACCTCCAAATAGGTTAAACACATGCCCACTTGTAGATCTTCTCTAATCCAGATCTCCGGCCCAGTTCGCATCAACAAAGCCATGGATAATCCAAAACTCTGTCCAATCCTAGCCTTCCTTGGTAGCACAAACCATAATCACTAGTCCCTCACAAATACCTGAAAACCTGCTTCATTGTTGTTCAGTGCTCCTTCCTTGGTTTTGACATAAACCTTCTCAATACTCCCACTACATGTACAATTTTGGTCTAGTACAGACCATCGCATACATCAAGCTACCAACTTCACTTCCATATGGAGCATTAGACATGTCCTCTTCTTCTTCTTGTGTCTTGGGACACTGTTCAGCAGATAACTTTACACCTACAAGAATAGGAACCTTCACCAGTTTACTATCTTGCATACTAAACCTCTGCAATATTGTCTTGACATACTTCCTCTGGTTTAACCAAAGCTTCCTCTTTGTCTGATCTCTTTTAATTTCCATTCCCAAAATATAGTTTGTAGCACCAAGATCTTTCATGTCAAATTTGGAGGACAAATGGATCTTCAAATCCTGGATAATTTCTTTGTCATTTCCAACCAGCAACATATCATCCACATACAAGACCAGATAAATAACACGGTCACCAAATAATTTAAAATACACACAGTGATCTGCTTTGCTTCTGGTGAAGCCAAGTCCCCATATAAATGTATCAAATTTTTTATACCACATCCTTGGTGACTGTTTTAACCCATACAGAGACTTCTTTAACTTGCATACTGGCTTTTTCTTAGCCTTCACTGCAAAGCCTTCAGGTTGCTTCATGTAGATTTCCTCTTCCAAATCCCCGTGAAGAAATGTTGTCTTCACATCCATCTGTTCTACCTCAAAAATCAAAAGTAGCAGCAACAGATAAAAGTAATCTAATAGAAGTTACCTTGGCAACAGGAGAAAAAATATCACCAAAATCAATTCCCGGCACCTTGGAATAACCTTTTGCTACCAATCGAGCTTTGTATTTCTCCACCTTTCCTTCTACATTTGTCTTCTTCTTGAACACCCATTTTCTAGCAATGGGTTTCCTTCCAACCGGCAACTCCACTAGATCCCAAGCCTCATTTTTGTGCAAACATGTCATTTCATCAATCGTGGCCTCTTTCCAGAGTTTTCCATCCTCTAAATCTACTGCTTCATTCACAGTTTTGAGATCATCATTAGTAATAGATAAAGCAAAATTTGAACAGAAAGTAGATGGACTATACCTTTCCGGCTGCCTTCTTTCTCGAACTAGTCTTCTCACACCTACAGTTTGTGGCTCTTCATCTTCTGATTCCTCCTTTGTTGTAGAGTGTGATTCTTCCTCGTTTAGCTCAAACTCTATCTTCTCAAGTTACTTTGGTTGGACTTCATGTTTAATAACATCTTTTACCTCTCTAAACACCACATCTCGGCTGTGCACAACCTTCCTTGTTACTGAGTTCCAGAGCTTATAACCCTTTAAACCATCCTTATACCCAATAAATATGCACTTTTCATATTTACTATCCAACTTGATTCGTTTCTCCTTTGGAACATGTACATATGCATCACATCCAAATACCCTGAGATGTGAAAGAGAGGGTTTCTTACCAGTCCATACCTCTTGTGGAGTCTTATCCTCCAACACTGATGAAGATGATCTGTTGACCAAGTAACATGCTATCTTCACTCCCTCTACCTAGAATTCCTATCCTAACCTAGCACCACTGAGCATGCTTCTTTCCCTTTCCATAAACATCTTGTTCATTCTTTCTACAACTCGATTTTGCTGAGGTGTATATGGAGTATTCTTTTTCCATGCTATAGCACACTTCTTACATAATTCTTTAATTTCCTTATTGCAAAACTTTCCACCATTATCTATCCTTAGCACCTTTATCTTCTTCTTTTTTTGGTTTTCTACCAAAGCCTTAAATTTTTTAAACTTGTTAAATACTTCAGATTTCTTCTTAAGGAAATATATCCATGTATTCCTTGAGAAGTCATATACAAAGGATACATAGTTACCCAGTGATGGAACCTTCATAGGTCCAAACACATCACTGTGCACAAGCTCTAATATCTGTTTCGCCCTCTTACCACTAGAGGGGAAACTCACCCGATTCTGCTTCCCATATACACAATTTTGACAAAAATCAAAATTCAAAGAGATATTACTCATACCTTCTACCATACCTTTACCATGAAGTACTCAAAGGCCCTTCTCTCCAATATGTCCAAGCTTTTGATGCCACAACATGGTCTTCTCTCCAGAGGCAACTAGATTTTCTGCTCCACTTTCAGGAACCATAGAACTATTGCACCCATCAACAACAGTGCTACCTTGCAGCTTGTACAGAGTTCCAATTCGAACTCTCTGCATTAACACCAGTGCCCCCCAAACCATCTTGCAGGTATCCTTCTTGAACACTATTTTTACACCTGCATCATCTAGCTTACTTACAGAAATCATATTTCTGGCTAATGCGGGAATATGCAGAACACCCAGAAGTGTTCTAACCCTTCGACCTTGCAAATTCAACTTTACTTTTCTGTGACCAACGATTTTAGCCTTCCTATCATCCCCCAAGAAGACATCACCACCATCATATTTCTCATACTTGCAAAACCACTCTTTATGGGGATTGAAGCGAAAGGATGCCCCTGAGTCAATTAACCATGCCTCATGATCTACATGTGTACTTGAAGAAGCCAAGTACACATCCCCGCCTTCATCTGAGGTGGTTTTCACCTCTATAGAAGGAGCATCATTAGATCCCTTTCCTTTCTCAGGAGCTTTAGATTTACAGTGCCTTTTGTAGTGCCCTTCCTTTCCGCATTTCCAGCACACCGCCTTTACAGGTTTTCTTGGAGATTTATATCTCCCTCTAGATTTAGATCTCCCACTCGATGAATTATTTTTCCTCTGTTCTGGGACCATCCTCGTACAGACAAGGCATCACTATTCTAGCTCTCCATATTTTTTTGTCTCATATCCTCCGTCAGCAAGGATGAGACTATTTCATCAAACTGCAAGGTAGTTACATTGCTACCTATTGTAATAACTAGAGTATCCCATGAATCTGGTAGAGAAGACAACAAACTAATGCACTTATCTTCATCTGAAATTTTGATATCAACAGATGATAACTAATGCACTTATCTTAGAATAGTATTAAACACATTCAGATGCTTTATCACCGAGTCTCCATATTTCATCCTCAGGTTATATAGCTTTTTCCATAGGAATAGTTTATTCCCCACAAACTTATATTCGTACAAAGTCCCTAACTTGTCCCACAAAGCCTTCACCATAGCTTCCCCTGATACATTCAACAATATTGAATCTGAGACACACAACCGTATTGTGCTCTTTGCCTTCCGATCCAACTTTTTCCATTCTTCATCAAACACTCGCATTAGTTTAGTACCTGGATCTACCATGATCCATTGATATTTATCCACCAACAGATCCTCCATCTTGAGTTTCCATAGCTCAAAACTCTGACCATTAAATTTCTCGATCTCTATCTTTCCACTGCTCGCCAGCTTCTTTCGCCACTAGAATTGATCCCACAGATCTCCCACTGAACGGGTTCTCTCACAGGCCCGAGTGAAACCCCTCAGCAACAAAGGCATCCCCTTGAAGCCAAAACAACTTTGATACCAAATGTAGGTTTTAACCCCGTACAGAAATTACCTGCATACGAATTCTAAAACATAAAAAATAAACAATGTGAGAGCATAAAACATAAAACACATATACACAAATATTTTCCCCTGGATCCAAAAAATGGGACTACCGCTTGATTTTTCATTATATTCCTTTCAATGTTACAATACATATTTATACATGCCAAAGCATCCAATACCATGTACCAAAAACCATTGCGTCCAAAACCATGGACCAAAAACCATCGCGTCCAAAACCATGTGCGGAAATCATGCACAAAACAATAGGTAGGTCTGCCCAATCTAATATAGGGTCCAAAACCAAAATTTTCCAGGGAGCTACCCCGAACCCCATAGAGTGGGGTTACCTGCACCCCTCAAACCCCTATGACTCCCCCTCTACGCAGTTGGCGCAACAAAGGGGGCCTCTGCCCCCCTTATAACCCCCCGGTTAACTATGTAGGCTAGTTGTGGAAAGAATATAACACAACCCAACAGAAACCTCCTCCCAATGTTGACTTGGAATGGATAAAGGTTGTAACAAACCCGGGGTCTTAATTGTTTCAACTTTATTTTGCTAGAAAACCAAATATTCCACTACAAACTTTTGAATATCAGATTTAAGGCCATCCCAAAAAAGATCCTTCTTAACCCTGTGGTAAGTTTTTAAAAATCTTGAGTGCTCTCCTAATGAAGAGGTGTGTAATTTGAGAAGAATTTTTTGTTTGAGTTGGGAATTCCTAAAGAGGTATAAGCAATATTTGTACCATAATGAATCATTATTCCAACTAAATGTGTTAGATGTACTGGGATCTTGCTGCAACTTTTGAATGAGTGCCCACACTTCTGCATCCTTCTTCTATTCATCCTTTTCTTCATTTATCCAATCTAGTTGGATAATAGAAATGGCACAAAACAATGATTCCACATCCTCATCATTTCTTGAGAGTGCATCCACAACAACAATTTTCATCCCTTTTTTGTAGATGATTTCAAAGTCATAATCCAACATCTTTGTGACCCATTTTTTTTCTCTTCTGAAGGTAATCTTTGTTCTAAAAATTATTTAAGACTATCATGATCCGTTTTTACCTTGAAGTGTCTTCCTATTAGGTTAGTTCGCCATTTCTTAAGTGCATGTAGTATTGCCAACATTTCATTCTCATAAATATATTTGTGTAAATACTTTCCTTTGATTGTGCAACTTTCAAAAGCAATGGCTCTTCCTTGTTGCATTAAAAAAACACCAATTCCATTTCTTGAGGCATCACATTCCACAATAAAGGTTTTTGTGAATTTTGGCTTAGCTAATACTGGTGCTTGGCACATTGCGACTTTAAGATGTTCAAAGGCCCTCGTTGCTTCTCAATTCCAATAAAGTGCATCTTTCTTGAGTAATGTTGTTAGAGGTGCTTCTATTCTCCCATAATTCTTAAAAAAATTATGATAATACCCTATCAACCTAAGAAATCCTCATAAATTCTTTATGGATGTGGGGATTTTCCATTCCTTAATGGCTTTAGTTTTGCTAGAGTCTACATTAACACCTTCATGAGATACAATATGACCTAGATATTGCACCTCCTGTACCCCAAAGAAACATTTGGAGGTTTTTGAATATAATTGTTTCTCTTCCAATAGTTTGAGCACCCTGTCAACGTGTTGAATATGATCCTTCCAAGACTTGTTGTAGATTAGTGTATCATCAAAAAATACTAACACAATTTTTCTAAGGGTTTGAAAATGGAATTCATCAAACCTTTAAATGTAGAAGGTGCATTGGTAAGGCCAAAACACATGAACAAGAATTCATAATGACCCTCATGAGTTCTAAATCATGTTTTCAGAATGTCTTCAGTCTTCATGCTGATTTGATGGTATCCTGAATGAAGATCCAACTTGGTGAAGTAAATTTCTCCATGTAATTCATCCAATAATTCATAAATGACTAGAATGGGATATTTATCTTTAATAGTGATCTTATTGAGCTCCCTATAATTCGAACACATACGCCATGATCAATACTTCTTATGCATCAATAGTACTCGAGCAAAGAAAGAATTTGACTAGGTTGAAGTATACCATCCTTTAGCATTTTTGCAACCATATGTTCAATTTCACTCTTTTGGGCATAGGGATATCTGCAAGTTTTGACGTTAGGAGGAACACTTCGTGGAATCAAATGAATAGCATGATTGTAAACACAAAAATGTGGGAGGCCTTTGGGAGTCTCGAATACCTTGGCATGATTTTCCAAGACTTTTTGGAAACCTGGAAAAATAGATGATTTCGATGTTTGAACCTCTAGTGAGCATAATTGTGCAATTATGCCTTATTGTTCTTTCTTCATAATATTTGTAATGCCATTAGAGTTGATTACATTTCCTGGTTTCCCTATGATATCCCTTAATTAAACTTCCTTTCCTTCCCAAAATAATTTTAAAAAATGTTCTTGAAAATTAAAATATATTGTTGCCAAGGATTGTAACCATTGGACTCCTAGTACGACATTGGCACCACCATTGGAATGGAAATTATTGGACTATTCAATAAATATCCCCCCATGGTTAGCTTGATATTATGGTACTTCCTAGAGAAATTTATATTTCCTCCATTTGAAAACATCACTTGACACTTTGGTGCTCGATATAGGAAGCCATTCAATTCCTTGGCTATATTACAATGAATAAAATTGTGGGTACTACCCGAATCAATCATCACTATTTCCTTGTTCTTCTTGATATATCCTTATATCTTGAGAGTTTGAGGAGTTGTAATTCTGCCAATGCATTACCAGATATGGATGGATTCATTTATTCTTTCTCTAGGGTTGGTTCCTGGTGTATATCTTCTTTTGATGTTTCTTGTTCGTTTTCTTCCTCCTCTTCACAATCTATGTAAAATAATTGCTTCTCAGCACACTTATGACCTTTAGTGTATATGCTATCACAACTATAACAAAGCCCTTTTTCTCTTTTTTCTTCCAATTGTTGTGGTGTCAACCTTGTAGGTTGTGGAAGGTTAGAGGTAGCAACACTTCCATCTTTATAGTTGTGAGTGGTAGGCTTCCTTGTTTCTAGAATTTTTCTTTCAAATTTTCTTGCCAACCTGGATGCCTTTTCCAATGAATCAGGTTCCCAAAGGAGAACCTCATGTTGGATGTTATCCTTTAAGTTCCCTATGAACACATCAATATTATGCTCCTATGTAATATCATTTACCCTTATATTCAATTTTTGGAAGTCCTCGATGTGCTCCACCATTGAACCCTTTCGTTTGAGGTTTATCAATTGGCTAAAGAAGGTGTTGCTCTTTGTATCCTCATAATGTCCCATCATTTCCTCCATAAAAATTGACCAAGTGATAATTTTTTTATGAGAGAAAAGCCATTGATACAATAAAAACTGATTGGATTCCAAACATAAAGTTGCAATGTGTACCTTTTGTGTGTTTTGCACATTATGGAGATCGAACTATTTCTCCATCTGTAGTATCCATGTTGTTAGGGTCCTATAAACTATAGGATCTCAAGGTGATTGAGTATTTTCTATTTGTAATTTCATATTGTACATAAATTTAAATATTCAAATGATTTCCAAAAATATATGAAAAAAGAAAATTAAAAGAGAGTATATTAAAAAAATATATATAAAAAAGAGGAAATAAGAACCCCACAAAAGAAAAAATAGAAAAAATGGAAAGTGTCGCAAGTTTAAATGCCACTACTGATAAGTTAGTCCTTTTAGTTCATTATCAAATAAGGTTGTGTGAAAATTGTTTTTGAATGCCATAATGATTAAAGTATTATTCAAATCATACATTTTAATCATTATTGAACACATTTTAGGTTCTGTTGAATAGTTTAGTAAATAAAGATTTACCAAATAGTTTAATCTTAGTAAATTAGTAGCTAGGTAGAAATAAAATTGGTTCAACAGTTTAATTTGAATCAATGGTAAGATAAGTGAGAGGATGAGGTAGATTTTCATAAAAAGAAAAAGATTGATCTGGGTCTGCTAGTTTAAATGTACCCTGTAGAGCAAGAAGAGAAAATGTTAGCTTAGAAAAATAATTGAAATGAGAGGGTAGGTAGAAATGGAATGGTGATTTCAAGAAAAGCATGAAAATTTTATCTTAAGTGAAATGTTAAATATTTTTCAAGTGCAGGAGAAAAGAAAAAGGATAAAGCTTTTAGTCTAAGGTTAGGTATATCAAAAGATATTTGGTATATTAATCCACTATTCCTAAGTTTTACAACCCCGAAATCATTCTTCTGCTTATATTTTTCGTTCATTTCCCTAGACCACAATATGTCCATCACATCACGATAAAACACCACCACTTTCCACCTCATCCAAACCTGTTGTTTCACATTTGACGGCCAATATTGTTTTTTGGCCCCCCTCACCATTTGAACTTTACCATCGGGGGGTATCCGAAATGGGCGGTATTAAAGCCCAGACCCATAGAAATGTGTCATCGTCTTGTGTTTTCACACCCCCCCTTTCCATAGACATTAACCACCTTAGGCCCCCTCGAAAAATGGTTTCTTCATCACAAAAAACCATCGCCCTATCTGCTACACTCCCACCAATCCGCTGTTACCACCTCATTTATCCGTTGCTCCCACCAGTCACATCCACTCCCTCCAAAATAAATATGTTATGTAATTTAATTACTTAACCATTGATGTAATAGACCCGCGCCATCATCAATGGGAAGCCATAAAACTATAAAGTCCCTCTCTTCGCCCATTCATAGGTTACCAATTTGACACTCTCCTAATACCATTTTTCTTTGTGACTAGTTTTCCAATTCAAATTGCAACTATTTCATCCAACTAAGGATCAAACCAGCCAACTACCTTTCAAATCGGTGCCTCTTTTTTCTTGTCTTCTCGAATCCGAGTCCATCTCTGCACCCTGTCATCCTCCACAATCTAGATTTCACTAGTGCCTCAACCTAATCTGATCATGCCTCGTAAAGATAAGGCACAAGAATAACCCATGAGTCCTTTGATCCACCCTCCGATCAATTTTCATCATATTCCTTTAGCGAACAGAGATTACAGAATCCATGAAACCTTGTGTGAGTTACATTTATTCGAAATGTACTGTTGGCTTGAAGAAAAATTCATTGAAAAATCTGATGATATTGGATTGTGGGAATCAAATTTACCCCATTATATTTTCCCCCACACCCACAATACCCATGAATTCATCAGGAAATCTCGTGCTTGTTATCTACCTAGCCAAAGAGCTATCATTGCCCCTGTAGGAGAAATTTTATTCACCATATCTCCCCGAGCTATGAACCAAATGATGCAAGCTCTTATAACAGATAATTCTACTCCTTTCTCTCATGAAGCATGTTGGAAATAATACTGAGAGGGGGGGTGAATCAGTATTATCACATCAATAAAACTTTTTCATTTCCATATTCATATTCATATATGCTACTTCCACAACTTCTTATGATTTAGTTAGTTGATCCTTAATGAGTGCATTAGAACATTATCACATGTTATCAGTTAACAGATGCAGTAACATAGAATAGATCATCACACATAAAGCACACACATGAACACCATGATATAAGGTGGAAACCCAATGCGGGAGAAAACCACCTGCTGCAAGTCATCTCAATCTTCTTCTTAATAAGAAAATCCTTTTTACAATATTTGTACTGGTGCAGCCTTATACCAGTACG
>APFE030604283.1:4807-20014 GCA_000404065.3 Pinus taeda
GACATTAATCAACTAGACAATGAACCAGAGCTGGCGACTCCACAGATCAGTGAAACCTTTTTGCAATCCCCATGGTATGCTGATATTTGCTTTGTATTGTTAAACCTGTGTGCTCCCCCAGGATTATCCAGAACCAAGAAAAGATTTTTAAGGATGAAATCCTCAAAGTTTTGTGTCATAGATGGTGCTTTTTTTTGGAAAAATCATGAAGGTATTTTGCTTAATTGTTTAACTATTAATGAAACTAACAGCATCATGAAAGAATTCCATGCAGGGGACTGTGGAGGACACTTATATTGGAAGTCCACTGTTGACAAGATTTTAAGGGCTGGTTATTATTGGCCCTCTCTATTTGCAGATGTCAAGAAGTTTTCTGTTTCATGTCACAAATGCCAAATCTTTGAAGGAAAAAGAAAATTACTGTTGTTGCCCCTCAAGCCCATTTCAACCAAGAAACCTTTTCAACAATGGGGTCTCGACTTCATTGGAGAAATTCATCCCTCTTCCCCAGGCCAACACAAGTGGATTTTAACAGCCACCGGTTATTTCACTAAGTGGATTGAAGCCATTCCATGTAGACAAGCCAATGACTCCACCATTATCCAATTCCTTGAGAGTAATATCCTTTCTAGATTTGGCTGCCCTGAGAAAATCATCACTGACAACGCTGCTGCCTCCAAATCCAAAAAGATGATCAACTTCTGCCATAAATACCACATTACCTTGGGCCACTCCACAGCTTATTACCCTCAAGGTAATGGCTTGGCCAAATCATCCAACAAAAGCTTCATCAATATCATAAAGAAATTGTTGGAGGAAAACAAAAAGAACTGGCATAGGAAGCTCACAAATGCTCTGTGGGCAAACAGATTTTCCACCAAGAAATCCATTGGGATGAGCCCTTATGAATTAGTATATGGCATGGAAGCCAAATTTCCTTCATCTTTGGGCATTCCTACTATTAAACTGTTGCAGGAAATTCACGCTGAACCAAATGACATGCAGAGAATAATTAATCAAACCATTCATCTTCAGCAAACCAGAGAGCAAGTCTACGACAGGGCTCAAATGCTACAAGAAAAAATCAAAAAGATGTTTGATAAGAAGGCTAAAGCAGAAGATTTATGGGTTGGCAGCAAAGTTCTAAGATGGGATTCACGAAGAGAGGACAAGGGTAAACATGGAAAATTCGATTTTTTGTGGAAAGGCCCATACATTATCAGCGCTGTGTAAGGCAATAATACATATTTTCTCAGATCTCTAGATGGCAGCACAATTGAAGAAGGCCTTGTCAATGGCCGAATGCTAAAGCACTACAATGATACTTTTGATTGAAAAGAACAGGCGATGTTATTTTCTGTACATAGAATGTTTGTATATATCAGCACTTTGATTTTATTTTATAAGAGTCCATGATACTAAAGCACGCAGAAGAAAGTAAGCAGTGCTTTACAATTTAACAGCAAAATAGTTAAAGGAAAGTGTTGTTAGCAATCCAAAAGTTCAAATCAATCCAACAGTCAGCACTAAGAAGTTTCAAAGCACAATAATAACAGAAGAATCAAGGCAATCTGACATGTTGTTCTTGGCTTCTCACAAGGAAAAGCCATCCCCAAGTGGAGCCACTGTTAGCCTCCTGCTACAACAGGTTACTCATATTTCATGATTGACATTTTTATAGGCCAAATATGTCATACTTTGCATGCTGCAATGTTCCATATTTGCTAAACAGTCACCAAGCAAAGAAGGCTACTCAGAGTTCATCTAACTGCTTTCCAAATTTTGAAAAGTCATTCCAGTTTTGTACAATTTTCACCTAAAGGGAGGTTCAAACACCTTAATCTTGGTCTCCCTAGGTTTCAATTTCCTGTTTTAGAATATAGAGAATGAAAATCTGTCCAAACAGCTTAATCTTGGTAGATTCTTAGATAGGTAGAGAATCAGAGGAGCCCAACTGCTTAATCTGGGCCCTTGGAAGAAATAAGGGTAGTTTGTAGATAGGAAGGCATAAAAAGAAAAATTGAAATGTTGGGTCTACAAGTCTAAGTGCACCCAAACCGAAAGGAGAAAAAATGTTAGGTAAGTAGGCTGGATAAGTAGTTTTTAGGTTGTAGAATCTTGGTTTCTGATCAATCCTGTCTTTTCAAAGTATCATCTCTACTCAAGTCACAATCATCAGGCAGTTTCATGTGGAGAAGCTCAAATCAGACATAACTAACTTCCCTTTCTTCCTCTTCCCCAAATCATTGACTACTTTCCCCAAAAAGAGGTCAAGATCTACTTGATATCTCTTAGTTTTATCATTTTCCATATCATTAGCCTTGGTGAGGATCTGCTTCACCCAACGAGGGTCCATATTTTCTCTATAAGGTTCTATCTCCCCTTTGAAGCCTAAGATCTCTGAAACTTAGCACTTTCTTGTCATTTCCATATTAGCAACTAACATTATTATTTAACTCCCTAGATTTTCCCCATCCCCCTACTAAAACTATGTAAATAATTCCCTTATGTATATATCCCCTCCCTCTGGTTGAAAATAACCATAAGTACCCCCGGGAATTGCTCAGTTTATCTGAAACTTGGCAAGAACCCTCATGTTGCCCCTTCAAACCATCTTCTAATGCAACGGACTCCTTCCAAAGCATAAAATTCCTTTCTAGGTTATCGGACCCCTTCCGAGGCCTCAAATACTCTTCAAAATCACACACTCACTCCTTTCGATCGCAATAAACCTTTGTCGATTCCCCCAAAACAGTCTTCCGATCCCTTTCAACCTCCTCTGATGCGATATCACAGACGGAGGTCTCAATGCCAATATTGCCCGATTAGATTTCTCCCCGATGAGTGCTCCGCCAATGCGATATCGCAAGTCAGCAATATCGCAGTATTATATATCACATATATGTGCTCCTTCCCCTTTCTGCTGATGCGATATCGCAAGTCGGTGATCGCTAGATCCATCTGCCCAAATACATGCCGCATTCCCTTTTCACCAATGCAATATCGCTATCGCATCAAAGAGAGTATATCGCATTGCAATAAAGAGAGAAATATCATGCCATGCAAGCACCACATCACCCTGCCACATCGCTCACCGTACCAGGACCCACTGCTGACGTCATGCTGACGTCACTCGCCAGAAAGGAGCACAAAGGCGAAATCGCAACTTAGGAAACCCAGATTCAAAAACAGAGGCAGTTTTTGATGCACGATTAGTGCCTCGGTGCTAATCGTGCATCGTTAATGGAAATAGGCCGAAATGGGGAATCTTTAGGGTATCTTTTTGATTCCGCAGCCATTTTGCGCCGAAAAAGAACCGAAAAGAGTCGATTTTGCCGTTTTCATCAAACAGAAGCAGAAGGAAGCCAAATCCAAATGTCATAATGAATTAGGGAGCAGCAAATAGTGTTTCAATCCAAACACAAAAGAGTATCATAGGAAAGATAAAGCCCATTTAATGCTAAAGAATATCAGTGTTGCGGCGAAGAGTATCAGTGAATATCTTAGCAGCAGCCCAAAGCAGGTGAAAATTAAACACCTTCCAGCAAAGTCAAAGAAAAGGTTGAAGCCGCTCAAGGCTCTCAAATGACGTTTATTGCACATTTAACTCGTAGAAGATCATAACTGCAACTCCCAAAGTGCAGTTATTCCAGTATTACTGCATCGAGCCACCAAGGGCTACATTACACTCGTTTTGATCGAGCTACCTCTAACACAGTTCTATAGATATTTACCTGCATTTAATTTTAGCATAGTTTTAGGTTTACAAAGTTTTTTTTTCGCAGACCTATTTTAGGTCGGTTGTAATAAATATTTTGAGATATTTACATTATAAAAACAGCCCCAAAGACTATATTAAGGGTTGGTTGGTCGAGAAGCTTTTTTTTAGCTGATTTTGCTCCAGGAGAGACTAGCACTGTAATACCTAATATTTTCTATAATCAAAGACTGCTTCTGCGTTTTTTGGAGAATGGATTGTCCACTGTGTTTGACGGTTGAAGAGTGATCACGGAATTCTCGTGCTGTCGCATAACTCAATAAGTGTTTCCTACCTCTGTTTTCCATTCATAAGTTACCATCTAAACAGCAGAAAAGAAAGATTAGCTTGGAATTTGTTTAATTACACTTTATGCTCAATTTCTGTTGTTTTTTTATGTTTTCCTCTGTTTAGGCATAAATACGAATTCCACATGGCTCATGTTTGCCCTAACCTTATCATGCATGACAGTTATCCAGGGATTCTTCATTGTCCCTAGATAGATATCATCCTTTCCCTTTGTTAAGCTGAGTGAGAGATTCTTAAGTGCCTCTCATTCCTTACATTCCATTCATCTTTAGTTTGAAAGTTGTTTTATGTGTAGCTATCCCGCTCCATATTCCTCTTGTGACCAAGAAAATGCACTGGCAATCCTGACCCATGACTCCATGCCCAATGGTTTGAAACTTATCACTTCATGAATTGCCTCTTTGCTTGAAAGCATTTTCCTTCCATCCAAACACAAGCAATAACCTTGAACCCAATAACTAGCCTAAAATCCTCATCAACAAAGTTAAAAAATAAAGAGAGAGCCCTCTCTGCCCACCTGCAATCCAAAGATTGGTTTGTGGTTACCTCGGCCGTATCCCTTAAGGAGCCAAGGGACAACCTGAGTGATAACAAGACCAGCAGGCATGTTTGAGTTGTCATGAGCCATGTTTTAGTTTAGTTGTCATAATTAAGGGGGAGTATTAAAATAAGATAATTACTCTTGCATGAGGAGTTGGCTAAACATAGAGAGTTATTGAACTAAGTGATTAAGTAATTGAGTGTTTGAGTGTTGATTCAAGTCGAGTTAAGTGGTAGACAACTTTTAGTGTGTGGTTGCATGTCAAGTTATTTTAGGTAAGCCTCTAGTTGGGAAAGGATAAATACCCTTCACCGGGTTCATTGTAAGTACCATGTTTTGTGTGATCAATATAAGAGCCAAAACTCATGTTTTGTGTGTGAATTTATTCTTTGTCCCCTTCGCCTTTCCAATATTCCAAACCTGCATGCATGAATGAACAATTTTTGAAATATTTTTGAAGATGATGGCCACACGATTGGATAGAAGATTAAATGAAAATCAACTAATGGAAGATAGATTAGAATGACACCATCTCGAAGCACCTAACGATTCAAATTAAATCAAATAAAAAAATTCAACTCACAGATGAGGAGCACCAGTGAAATATCATCTGTCCATAAAGACTCAACTAAAGCATATTTGTGTTAGTCTCAATAACGCCTATCAATAAATTAAAAAAAATAAAATTCAATGTAAGTTCATCCACCCAAATCTTTGATCCAGGAGGATCTTGTCAGATTAGTTACACAGGTACAGTGTCATCATCAGCATTTAGTCTGGTGTTAGTCAGCTTTGAAAGTTTTGGTTATGGATCACGTTGTTCAAGTGATGTCCATGGTTTTTTATGGTGTTCAGTTGATATGGTGTTGTACCTTGGTTGTCAACAAGTGTTCATCATTAGTCCTGCCAGGGTTGATCATCGACATGGGTGTGTCGTCTGTTGGAGGGGTTTGATATGGGTCATCGGCATATGATGTTTGTTGCAAATGCCACTTTTTGACAATTTGATGTCAGTGGTTGATGTGGTGTTCATGGTCGTCATGACCTTCTTCAGGTTCTTCTGACATGGTGATGGTTTCTAGTTTTACAACATTATAATACGCCTATTCTAAATGTTGGATCCTAAACCTAAACCCTAGAACCTATGTCTAAATTCTGAAGACCTAATACATTAACGTAAAACCTAAGACATAATGCATTACCCTAAGTCTAGTAACCTATCAGACCATGTTTTCAAATTATGTAATACAAAAAATTACATATTAAACACCTAAACCCATGTATAAACATTGTATTAAACAGACATAAAAATATGTGTTAAAACCAACACATAGAACCTAAGTTAAACAACTCTTGAACTAATTGAAAAGTTAATTAAATGTTACAAATATATTAAAACAATCCCTAACCACCATCTCTAGACCAGAGTGGGACCGCATGGTCACGTGAACAGAGGTCAGATAACCGTCGGGGTTATGTTAACCACTGGCTTGGAAATCACGTCGAGGTAGAAACCATGTGAATAGCAGAATGGCAATCAGGCAGAATCATTGTGACCATCAGCAAGTGATAAACGGGCGGAGTTCATCTAACTACAACCGTAACTGTATCGACATGTGAAAAATTCTTCGTCAGAACGGCCAGGATCACTACACCATAACCGTAACCACTGGGGGTAAGCACGGAGGTGGCAGCTTGTGTTTGGTCACATGTAAGCGTCACCCTCCTCCCCCCTAGTCAGCAAACTGTTTATGGTTTTTCTTTATTATATGGTTTTATTTTGGGTTTTATTATAGTTTTGATGCAACAACTAATGCGATGACCATGCATATGAACCCTAAGGTGGAAAATCACAACTAGACCGAACCTTATAAACCAAAATTAGAGAAAATGCATTCCTAAACTTGGTGGAGGGAGTTCGAATGCACCTGATAGGTTTTAAAAGGTAGTTTTGTTCATTGAAGTGAAGGAGAGTGGTTTTGGGTTTTTGTATGCAGGTTCTAGAGGGATAAAGGCAGTTTTGTTTTTAGTGTAACAGGAGCATCTGGAGTCAGAATTGGGAACCATGATATGCATTGGAAATTTGGTTCAGATAACTATCTTTTGATTGTGACCAGAATTGCCTGCATGCAAATTCGTCTTGGTCAAATTTCTATGTAACTTACCTCCTCAGTTTCAATCCTAATAAAGTGGCTACCCATCTTGAAAGCGGACTCAGAGACGTAGTCCATCAGGGATGAACCTGTAATCAATTTTTTTTGTCTAGTATCATTGTGTTTTTGTTGTTTTCACTTTTTTTCTCATCTTACTTATGTTTTATCATCTGTCGTAAAGTCTTCTTCTCAAGTAGTTCTCTTGATTTTAGCACTTTCAATTAACATTCTATTCATTAATGGCATAATCAATTCTACATCAGTTTTAACATATGATCATTTTAGATCATATAATTTAGTATCAGAGTAGGTTGCATTTGTAGAATTGTCCATTGAATTTTAACTAGGTCAAAGTCGCAATGTGGAGAAGGAATCCTTGAGAAAATTGATCTAGAGATTAGAAATCGAAGAGTCATTCATAAGCTGAACATGGCAGGATCTGATGCATGTGAAAATACTGAAACTAAGATCAGTGATGAACATTTTCAGCAAGCATTCTTGACTATGCAGCAAATGTTGGGAGAACTTTACAAAGACAAGAAGGACAAAGGTAAAGGCAAGGTTGATAAACCACCTTCACCTCCATCATCTCCACCATAATCACCTTCTTCTTAATCTTCTAGTGCAGAATCTGAAACAGAAAGGGAACCTAAGAAAACATCTCTTTTGAAACTTGATGTAAAATTTGAGTTACCTATTTATGATGGCGAAATGAATCCTAAATAGTTAGATAACTAGATTAAGTAGTTAGAAGTGTATTATAGTATTTAGAACATTTCTGACAATAAAACAAAAATTTAGTTAGCTACACTTAGAATGGGGGGATCAACTTTAATCTGTTGGGAAAGTAAAACTCAGATATATGTAAAGCGAAAAGGTAAAGTTATCTCTTCATGGTATAAGCTTTTAAAATCTCCTAGGAAACAATTATATCCTTTGGGATACATGCAACAAGTTGTTATTGATTGGTAGCACTTGAGGCAAGGTAAATGGTAGAGTGTTCAAGAGTTCACTCAGGAATTCAGAAAGAAAGCAATGGTGCTTAGTATTTCATTGGATACACATGAAACTTTATTAAAATACATTGGTAGTTTACATTCATATTTGCATCATACATTATTGATGTTTAATCCTGATGATTTTGATGAAGTGTGTGCTCAAGCCATACATATTGAATCAGGTGGAAAACCATTCAAGTTTTCCTCGAAATCATCCAAAGAGTTAGAAATTATAGATTCTAATGAAAGTAAGGGGAAGAATAATTCAAAGAGAAAGAAATCAATGATAGCTCAGAAGGAAATACCTACTTGTTCTCATTGCCAGAGAATCGATCATGATGAATATAAGTGTTGGAAACTTCATCCAAAACTTAAGCCCAAAAAGTTCCTTAAGGAGAAGGATGAAAAGAAGGCAATTGCAGCAATCTAGCAAGATCTAGGTTCATATTCATGTGATGAAAGGAGGATAACTATTATGGTTATGACGACACGTAAAAATTCTGACACTTGTTCAAGTACGAATACTATTGCATCTTCATCAAGCATAAATCCTTCAAATGAGGATAAAAGAGTGGAATTATTTAACATAAGGATAACTTCTAAGCATACAAGGATAGATACAATGATTGATAGTGGATCACAGGAAAATATAATATCTGAATATTTAATTAAGAATTTGGGTTTGGAGACATAGAATCATACAAGACCTTACCCATTAGGATGGCTAAATAAATCAACTCAATTGAAAGTCACAAAACAGTATCAATTAATATTTTCCATTATAGCTAATTACATTAATGACGTGGAATTAGATTTTGTTCCAGTAGACATATGTGGAGTACTCTTAGGAAGTCCTTATCCTTATGATCCTGATGTAGTATTTTTCAAGAGAGAGCGTAAATATCACCTTAAGAAAGATGGGGTTGAATTTATTGCCAGGGCACATCAAAATAAAAATCGCTTGAATTTAGTTGTTGCTAATCAAATGAACCGATTAATAAGTTCAAATAAAAGATTTGTAATCATGTGTGTAAGGCAACAACATAAAAAACAACATGATGTTTGTTTAGGTTATGAGTATCAACTTAAAGATAGTTTGATCAAAGAGGTAGAAGCGTTTCCAGTTCTATTTAAAACAAAACATCTTACTCATAAGCAAGGAATACACCATGAATTACAATTGGTGCCTAAAGCTCTTCTTCCTTTTTTTTCCAAGGAAAAATCGTAATCTTTCATTATTTTTTGAAAAATTACATATAGTATATGATTTTTCAGCATATGCATCACTTGTCTTTGTCATATATGTCAAAATACCAAAACAAACCCTTCCCTGTAATGGTTGTAATAGTGAATAAAATCACCACGCGGCGTGATAGCTAGATTGTGTCCAAAATATATGTTCATAAACTGTGAGATCTATAATATATACACCACGCAGGGTGATCTCTTAAATAAAACTATGATATATTCAGCATCATATATAAGCGAGTAGCAGTTATCAAAAAATTAGGTTACATCAACCCGATGATATGTCTGATCTATGTATGGTCTGTGATAATATTGGTACTGTGTAGTACCCCTCTTCTCATGTATTATCCACTATCCTCTAGGGAGTAGTGTGGCCTCCTTGGAAAGGCCATCAACACTTTCGTTATGTTCCCTATAAATATGATGACAAATGATGGTGTTAAATTGTGATTTGAAAATATTCACTTCATCCAAAATGTTTGTAAGTGTGTGTGCATGGAATCTTGTGATATTGTTGAACCAATTTATAATAGTTTTGGAATATTCAAAGATCTGAATATTTCTACAATCACGGCTAAGAGAAAATGTAATAAATGGCAAAGGGTGGTCAGTTTAGTAAATTTATTCATTCCTTCGCCCAGTCCCAGCTTGACTCTGTAATAATGTTGTTCAGTAAGGTAAAGAAGGAAGCCACCCGCACACCCATGGCTACCCCATTAAGAAAAGCCCATGAGATGGAATGGTCAATTGGTTCAAGAGCAAGAGGTCTGCGTGGTTGTGCTGCTATGTATTTGGGTTGTTTGAGATGTGAGGAGACAATTTTTGCTGTGATGCACTACCATCTGATAGTGTAGTCATCAAATATCATTTTGTTTCGTGCAAGCCAAATAGCCTAGCAGATGATTAATTGGAGGTAGAGTAAATTTGATCCTGAGTGCATACTGTGCCAAGATTTCCATGCTAGCATGATGTTATCCCCATCCCATCTGCCAGAAATGCGAATCTCATCTGCTACTATTCTGCAAAGATTGATAGTCAAATCGCATTTAAGAAATAGGTGATTAGTCGATTCAGAGGCTTTCATACATAAAATGCACTAGTGTGGTCCGTGAATAGATCTGTGTGTAAGGGAATCCCCAGTGGGAACCTTGTTGCTGAGAATATACCAAAAATAAGGTTTCGTTCGGGGAGGGGATTTTAGTTTCCAGATGACCTGCCACTAGTCTTGCATGTGCTCTAGTTTTCTGCTTTATAGAAGACTTGAGTAACTAGCCTTTGGTGAGTAGGCTCCATTTTCTGCCACGCACCATACTATTTCATTCAAACCCTCCTTAATTTGGATATAAGACTCGGTCAATGCAAAAGTATAATTTTTCCATGTATGATGCCAATGAGGTGGAATGTTGAGCTAAATAGCATATTTCCATGCTTGTGTGAAGATGGAGGAATTTTCTGGATTTTCTATTTACACAATCACACTGATGTCTCTCTGATTTAAGTGAAGGATGAGCTCTCTTGGAATATTGTAGCGACCACCTCCTCCTGTCTAGGGTTGCAATCCGATGCACACTTTTGTGCCATCATTTATCCTCCATGCTAGATGATTGCAAATGTGTGGGAGAGACTGGAACAGTGCTTTCCAAACCGAAGAAATGTCTATCCTTGTCCATTGCGGAAGCCTTATCCAGACCATGATTTGGAGGGGCCAAATATATTTATGATAGGAGACAGATTTCCATAGATTCTGTTTGATGAGGAGGGTCCAACCCATCTTTGCAGCCATGGCTTGAGCAAATAGTGTTAAATCTTTGAGTCCCCATCCTCCCCATTTCATGGGCAAGGCAATTTTATTCCAACTGACCCAGGCAAATGTTCACTTGTCCTAACTACCATTCCAAAGATATCTCCTACAAATTTGTTGGAGGCATGCAAGTGTGCTTTTGGGAATCTAGGCTAAAGCCATCCAAAATACAGGGGTAGCCTCCAAGATAGATTTGATAAGTACAAGTCTTCCAGCTCTGGACAAGAAGTGGTGGCATCAATTTGTTAGCCTTTTCTCTAATTTGATTACCAACCAAATCCAATCTGTAATCGTTTGGCTCAGGGCCTTGATCCAGAAGCCCAAATATTTGAAACCCTAATCAAGAGGGTGAGTACAGTATGGAAAGTGCTATTGTGCAAATCTAGATTCATGGATAGATCTATGAGCCAGAGTGATGGAATATTTCCCATGATTCACCAGCATATCAGTGGCCCTAGAGAAGATGGATAGAATCTTTTTAAATGCTATCGAGTCTTGTATGCTGCCATCCGGAAATATCAGTACATCATCCACAAAAAGGAGGTGTGTGAGATAACGTTGATCATTTATTTTCAGGCCAAACATCCCGCCACTTAGCTTTTCATGATCAATTAACCGATTGAGGCCTTCCATGACTATGATGAAGAGGAGGGTGGATAGTGGACATCCTTGTTTGAGTCCCCTTTTAGCATGGAAGAAATGTGAGGCAGAGCCATTTATGAGTACACTAAAGGATTCTCAGGAGATGAGGACATGATCCAGGTGGTGAATAGGTGCGGGAAACCCAGGTGGAGGAGAAGCATTTTGATGTATAGCCAGCTAACTCGGTCAAAGGATTTTGTGAGATCAATCTTTTGAATGATGCTTTTTAAATTTCTAGACCTAATAGAGTGGATAGCTTCTTGAGTAGTGCGTATGATTTCGTGGATCTGTCGGTCTTCAAGAAAGGAAAATTGTTCAGGTAAAATGTGATGAGAAAGAATGGGTCTCATTCGATTGGCAATGATCTTGGAGATAATTTTGTAGAGGCAGTTACGGAGGGATATGGGGCAGAATTCATTGAAGGATGATGGGGAATCTATCTTAGGGATGAGGGCAATGAAAGTGGAATTTATGGCATTGTACAATTTTCCTGAAGTCCTGAACTCCTCCACAACTTGGAGTAGTTCATGTCCCAAAAGATCGTAGAAATCCAAATAAAACTCAATAGACCACCCATCAGGTCCAGGACTTTTATATTTTTTGAACTATTTAAGGGTTCCCTCAAGTTTAGCGGATGTTACAGGTGAATTGAGATCTTGCGCCTCTCCTCCTCTACAAATCTGGGGAAAAAACCAGCCACTTGTATAATATCAGCTAGGTTGGTCTCTTGAGGGGATTTGTATAGATTCTGGAAGTGTGAGGTGCCCAAAAGAGATAGCTTTTTCAAAGTGTCAGCTATACCTCCATCTGGAAGAGGCATTTTCCAGATTGTATTAGCTATCTTTCTTCCATTTGCATATTTCTGAAAGAACTTTGTGTTATCATCTCCGACCTTTAGCCAAATTTCCCTACTCTTCAATTTCCATGTTTCCTCTCTTTCCTTCAAAATCTTATCTCTCTTATTTTTGAGCTGAATGAGATGTGATTTCTCATTTGCAGATGAAAATCCCTTGTTGATGTCATCCATAAGCCCATTCAATTCAGATTCAATAGTTGATAGGGTCTAGTCATACTTCAATTTTTTCTCCTTTGCCCAAGTGATGGATAAGTGTTTAAGCTGGATCAGATTGTGGAAGAACCCTTTATCCAATGATCTGTGACTCGAAATGGGATGAGATTTCCAATATTCCAAGACCAACTTGACATATCTCAGATCTTGAAGCCATACATGATCGAATTTGAATGGAGACTTTTGTTTGGCTCCGAATCCAAGGATATCCAAATAAATTTGGGAGTGGTCTGATATACCTCTGGTCCCTACCCATTGTCTATATCTATTGAGTTGCTGAAGCAAAGGCACCTTAATCAAGAATCGATCAAGCCTTCTAGCCAGGGCTGCATCCACAACTGTTCGATTTCTCCATGCGGGCTGTTAGCACCTAAATCCGCCTTAGGTTGAAGGAAGGAAAAATTTAGTGTAGCCACAAACCACGCTCAGTCTGGTAGCTATCCCTACCAGAACAGGAGAGGGCTCTCTCCGAGTCACGCTCAACGAATAAGTAAGAAAAATGGTCTCAGATGACTTACAGTGAAATATTGATCTTAGGCTAGTAAGTAATTATGGATACAAAAAGCAATTTTTTATGAATGACTGAGTTTCTGGGTTGATATGGGACCAATGGACAGAAATGAGCAGAGAATTTAATACAAAGGCACAGATTACTTCGTGAGGAAAGACAAGCGGAAAGTCTAGCAATAAAATCTGAAATAAAGGAAAAACAAAAAGATTGTTTAGGAGGGTGAAAAGGGCATGAACTCATGAATCCTTTTCAACAGAAGAAAAATACATAGCGTGAAAGTTTTCCACAGGCAGAGCAATAAAAATGAATTCTACCTTATCTTACTCAGAAAATTTCACTGAAATGAATACGAATGAACTATGAACCATAATGGAATACATATGAAACATAAGGAAAAACACATTTTCTACACTCACAACCACATGAATCTCATGAAACAGAGTCGCTGCCTTTCATTAATCCTCTATCGAAATATACAATTAAGAAACATAGTTTCTTTCCCACAGTCTCCCATAAATTACAAGCCAACCAACCCTTTGCAAATGGTTTACATACAGTAAATAGATTATTCCATTAGGAAATAGAATGACCAAGAGTTGGGGAGTTTTCCAAATGACTACAAACTAGAAATGGAAAGCCAACCATTAGTTACAGGTGCAACATTACAAAAATGACAAATGGCTTGGGTGACCGCTCGCCTTCCTTTGCCACTTGGATAGAAGCCAAACTTTAGTGGAAATATTCTTTCAAATTTGACTTATGTGCTGAAAAAAGTGAAGTATAGATGATCGGGCCCACTTGGAGAAATTCGCGAATCGAAATTTCGCGAAACGGAGGTGAATTTGGCCTTTTTCTCTATATGCGTTGCGCCCAATTCTATATGCACCGCGCCACTTTGGATGTTGTTTTGAGGTACCTGAAGGAGTCAAAAATGTGCCAAAGTGTGCTTGTTGGAATGCCTAGCCTATCTACTTTCCAACCCAAGTGGAATTTCTGAATTGGGTGCTCATTTGCCCCTCCAAATCTTCATTCTCCCAAGATTCCCTCCTGTGTGTCAAAATAGGGGCAGAGAGGTCATGTTTTGGGTGTTTTTGACCTCCTGGAGACTCAAATCATGCCCAAATTTCTTGTCCATGCACCAGTAGGCATTACTTTTCATGCTGAATCCAAAAATGCAAACCATTCTCGATTTAGAGCTCCCAATCCTAAGCGTCGCGCCAGTGGCGCGACACGCAGGGAGAAAATCCCTGTTTTGTGCCCAAAATTTTGTTAAGTGACCAAAAATGCCCCAAAAATTCTCCAAATTTCTTGTCCATGTACCATCAGTCATGATTTCACACGCTGAATCCAAAAATCTAAACTTTTTGTGATTTGGACCTCCCAATCCTAAGCGTCGCGCCCAAATCTATATGTGTTGTGCCTTGTTCCAGAAGCCTTTTGAAGGCCTTCGCGATGTCCAAATTGGGTAAAGGATATATCGTTAGAAAGATTTGAGTCTACTATCCAACGCAACTAGAATTTTTCAATTTGGAGTTCATTTTCTCTGACAAATATCAAATCTCCCAAGACTGGTCAAAATGTGCCAGATGAGGCTGCCTCAAGGCAGAGTGCTGTTGCAGTCCACTTTTGAATGCCTTCCTCAACACTAGATTGAGCTCATGATAGCTCATTGGAGAGATATTTGTGTCTAGTAATCCTATGACTCATCACACAAGTCATTTGGCCAACCAAGCTAGGCGAACGCTTGATTTTCCCAAGGTCACTTCAGAGGTGTATCAATTCTCCCAAGGCGATTGTATTTTTGACATGTCTCTAAAACCATGACACCTGTGTCAAACGTGAAGGAGGTTTTTCTTCCTTGGTCTGTTTTGGAAAAACTCCTCTCTCATTGTTCCCAAATTAGTCTTTATTGCTCAGAAACATCATTTGAGTGAAACATATCCCGATGTGTGGGCCAAAGGATTTTCCGAAATGAAGCCAAATGAAGGGGATAGGGGGCTTCTAAATTCTTGAGAAAACTTTGGGAAGTGGGGATGGATGTTAGAAAGTAGGGGAAAGTGGAATCTCAGAAATTGAGTGAGGGAAAGGGGTCCAAAAAGGCAACACACAGGCCTAGCCTAGAAAATTGTCAAGTTGTAGCAAGAAACTAGGGTTTGTGCGAAAATGAGGAATTTGGGG
>APFE030604283.1:37770-53654 GCA_000404065.3 Pinus taeda
TTGATACATTTATACGAGGACTTGGCTTCACCAGAAGCAAAGCAAATCACTGTGTGTATTTTAAATTAATTGGTGATCGTGTTATTTATCTGGTCTTGTATGTGGATGATATGTTGTTGGTTGGAAATGACAAAGAAATTATCGAGGATTTGAAGACCCATTTGCCTTCCAAATTTGACATGAAAGATCTTGGTGCTACAAACTATATTTTGGGCATGGAAATTAAAAGAGATCGGACAAAGAGAAAGCTCTTGTTAAATGAGAGGAAGTATGTCGAGACAATATTGCAGAGGTTTAATATGCAGGATAGTAAATCAGTGAAGGTTCCTATTCTTGTAGGTGTAAAGTTATCTGTTGAACAGTGTCCCAAGACACAAGAAGAGGAAGATGACATGTCCTATGTTCCTTATGCAAGTGTAGTCGGTAGCCTGATGTATGTGATGATTTGTACTAGGCCAGACATTGCACATGTAGTGGGAGTATTGAGCAAGTTTACGTCAAAACCAGGGAAGGAGCACTGGACATCAATGAAGTGGGTTTTCAGGTATTTGTCTGGCACTAGTGGTTATGGTTTGTGCTACCAAGGAAGACCAGGATTGGACAGAGTGTTGGATATTCATGGCTTTGTTGATGCAGACTAGGCTGGAGATCTAGATCAGAGAAGATCTACAAGTGAGTATGTGTTTAACCTATTTGGAGGTGCAGTCAGTTGGATGAGTAAGAAAAAATCTGTAGTGGAACTATCAACTACAGAGGTAGAATACATGGTAGCCACTCATGCTAGCAAGGAAGCAGTTTGGTTGTAGAGATTGTGTTCAAGTATGGGTTAGTACAAGGAGCTATAAGGATAGACTGTGACATCCAAAGTGCAATTTTCTTGGCAAAGAACCTTGCATATCATTCAAAGACAAACCACATTGATGTTCAGTATCACTCTGTGAGGGATATGATAGAACACAAAAAGGTGTTACTGGTAAAGGTGGACACTTTGAAGAATAATTCAGATGCATTGACAAAATCTATGAGCTCTAAGAAGTTTTCTTGGTGTAGAGAAACAATGGGCATTACAGGGTTGGATAAATGACTAAGCTCTCTTGTGGCCCATTGTGGAAAGAAAAAAACAAGTGGGAGAATGTTGGGTTGTGTTATATTCTTTCCACAACTAGCCCACGTAGTTAACCCGAGGGTTAGAAGGGGGGTGGAGCCCCCCCTTTGTTGTTATGATTGCATAACAGGGGGAATCACAGGGAGTTTGAGGGGTGTAGGTAACCCCACTCTATGGGGTCTGGGGTAGCACCCCTGAAAATTTTGTTTTTGGACTCTATATTAGGTTGGCCGGACCTACCTATGGTTTTGTGCATGATTTTTCGAACATGGTTTTGGATGCGATGGTTTTCGGTCCATGGTATTGGATGCTTCGACATGTATAAATATGTATTGTAACATTGAAAGGCATATAATGAAAAATCAAGTTGGTAGTCCCGTTTTTCGGATCGAGGGAAAATCTCTGTGTATATGTGTTTTATGTGTTATGCTCTCGCATTGTTATTTTCTGTGTTTTAGAATTCGTATGCAGGTAATTTCTGTACGAGGTTAAAACCTACAATTGTTTAGAGGATCTTCTAGGATGATTTTGATCAATCCATGATGTGCTAGCTACTGATGTTTTCCTTCTTGTACCTTCATGCTCATGTCTATCATTGATTGTAACAAAACGTAAGGCACAGTAAGTCTTCTATGAGGAGGTATCTCTTCTCCAAATCTCAACTCATGGAGGAGTCTAAATTGATCCCCATAGACTATACTCAGTCTACCCTCACAGGAAATATACTTGATGATGTGATAACTTACTTCATTCCAAGGATATGGAATGCCTGCCCTTCTAACCCCATTTTTGTCTTCAATTAGTTCTTCTCCTTCCAAGAAAAAGTCCTTCTTGGCAAGAGTGCTGCAAGTTTTGTCCTCTTTTCTCCACAACAACCCTAGATGAAGTGTAGTGATCCTGCCAATTCTCTCAGGTGTAATTGTTACTGATAAACCCCTCACTATAGCAGTGGCACTAGCTCTAGCTAGAGGTATGAGTGACATTGTAAATTCCCTTGCTACATCATCATCATATCCCCTAAGTAGCTCAAAGAACCCCAGCTATTGATGCCTTGTAAAGATTTCTACCACTGGAGGATGTTGGTGTATTTTGGTTGTTCTTGTGGTCTCCCTTTTGTTGAAACCCCCCATCATATTTTATTTTTGTCAACTTGTTTGTATGAGGTTTGGGTTGCTATAGCTTAAGAACTTCTCTAGGTGATGAAAGTTTAGAGTTTACCCTACACAATCTTCCACAAGACTCTGTCTATCTCTATGCACATTGTAAATACTTAAAAGAAATGACAATTTCTTTCCTTTTTCTCTTTACAAATGAAAACACAAAGGATATGATACCTACCTTCCTCTGCAATTCTTTGGTGATGAGAATTCTTGAATTTCTTGCCCTAGGTACCCTCTTACAACATTTGTGACAATTCTCTATGTTTCATGTAGCTTTCTTGTATTTTCCAGTAGTTTCTTTATGTTTCCTATAGTTTATTTGTGTTTCCTGTAGATGCTCACTGTAGTAGGCCGAGACTCACTTTTCCTTTCGATGGATCCTCGAGGTTATCTCCACTCTCAAACTCTAGAGATAAAAAAAAAATTGCATGGAAGTCAGTGAATATTTCTAATTATGGATGGTTTCGTTGAGTGATGTGTTGGCTAGTTGAGTATGTATTTCTCCTTTTGGACCGTTGGTCCCACTACTAGTTAATCATGCCACCCTTCCTCGTAATCATCACCCACTTCTATTCACCGTAAGTTGATCACCTTTCTGATTTATTCCCCTTTTGATGTGACATTACCACGTGTCCAGTTGACTAACAATTTACTCTTCATTATCGAACTAAGGGTGGCCAAGTTAACTGACCACCTTTGCTTATAAAATCAACTTCCTACATATTCCTACAATTTAATCATATTCGTACTTATGAGGGAGCATTGGTGAGGTGGCATACCTATTGGTCCTTTGCCTTGCTAATGCATGCTGGAGAGTGGTGTTGTTGTGTTGATCATGACCCAGGTACATCTTCTTCCTTTTTTTTTGTTGTTGATCTTATTTTGTTGATGGGTTGTTTTCTTGATGATGTGCAGGTGTTGGCTTCCTCTGATGCTACTGAGCTCTGGAGGAGTTCCATTGTGCCTGTATTTATGCCTCCCCTCTTTCAATCATTGCACTGAAGGTTAGGCCTGGAGTTGATGTTTCTTTAAAATAGGCTACTACAAGATTTCCGACAAGAAAACTACAGAATGTCCTACAACTGCCCCCTTTTTTTTAATTTTTGTGTCCTCTCTCTTCTTGGAGGGGGATTAGGTATTGGAATGAGTCGAAGGTGTGTCCAAGGTGTGGTAGGTGAGGTAGGTTGTTGGTGGCATGCCTCTTTGACGTTCTTTTCTCTTTTTTCTTCATTCTCTCTCTCTCTCTCTCTCTCTCTCTCTCTCTCGCTCGCTCGCTATATATATATTGAAGGACAAAAGGGGTGACATGGTCATGAAGGGGGTTGGCTGAGGTGTGGTGAATTAAATGGCCTTATTTTTTATCCCAAAATAGGTTGACATCATAATTTCTCCATCGAACTGCCTTTCCTGTAGATTTTCAGGACTTCTTGTAGTACTACAGGAAACTCCTGTAGTAATTACAGGCAATCCTGTAGAAAGCACATAATTTCCTAAAATTTGAATTTTCCTGTTGTTGTAGATGAGTATGGATGAATGAACATGGGAACTATAGAGGAGATGAAATGGATGAAGAAAAACATGGGGTTTTGTAAAGTTTGATGCCCTCTGTTCTCTGTGTTCATTATCTTCTTGCAAACCTGGATATATAATATATAATAAATAAAATAAAATAAAACATAATTAAATTGTTCTTAGTGGGCAAGTTTGATGTCCCTTCCATTATTTTTGAGCTTTTTTTCTTTTTTTCTCTCTTTTTTGTTTTTGTTTTGAAATACAACCAGGTTGCCTCAAAGGAGGTTATCATCTTGGTTGCCTGCCCTGAGCACCTCAAAAGAGGTTTTCACCTAGAGGTCTTTAACTTCTTCTCTTTTTTTTAAACACCCTTTGGCTGCCTCAAAGAGCTTTTCAACCTAAGAGTGGGACTCAGGTGCCTCATGGAGGTTTTCACCCAGGTCTCTTTATTTTTTCTTCTTATTTTTCTTCAAAACTTCAACGAAACTCAAGAACCTAGTGAGGTGGAAGTCAAGGCCCCTTCAATCACCATCACTTCCTTGCTAATGCTACTGATAAACTCCTTCTTTGACAAAGGCTTTTTGTAGACTTTCAACCTGTACCCAATGACAAGAAAGGGGATACCTTCTCATCGATGGTTCTTATTTGAACAATCACATTCTCATCCAAACTGCTTGACATGCTGCTGCTGTAGCTGCCACATATTCAGCCTCTGCTGTAGACAATGCTACAATGGACTGCGTCTTAGAAGCCCATGAAATGGCTCCTAAACCCATATGAAAAACATAACCGGAAGTTATTTTCCGATCATCAACACTTCCAGCCCAATCACTATCAGTTTATCCAACCAAATCTGAATGTTCTGAGACATTATATAAAATTCCAAACATTTTGGTACCTTTGAAATACCTCAAAATTCTTTTTGCTGCCTGCCAATGTGCCTCCTTTGGCCTCTCCATGAATCTGGAAATTAAACTAACAGCATACATAATGTCAGACCTGGTTGCTGTTAAATACATAAGGCTGCCTACAATGCTCTTGTACAAACTAGGATCAAAATCCTTGCTGTTGTCCTCTCTGCTGAGTTTTAATCCCATCACTGTGGGAGTGATCGCTGCCTTGCATTCTTGTATGTTAAATCTGCTCAATACTTGATTTACATATCTTGCCTGTGAGATAAAAATTCCTTTTTCATTTTGATCTACTTCTATGCCTAAGAAGTATCTCAAGAAACCCATGTCAGTCATTTCAAATTCCTCTTTCATCACTGTTTTAAAATTCTTAATGAGCTAATCATCATTACCTGTGAAAATAACATCATCAACATATAAGACAACAATTAAAATTTTACCATCTTTTTCTTTGATGTATACGGTGGGTTCTCCTTCACACTTGTCAAATTCATTATCCAATAGATATGAATCTATTCTGCTGTACTATGCTCTTGGCGCTTGCTTCAGCCCATAAAGAGCTTTCTTCAATTTGCACACTTTGTGCTCTTCACCTTTCTTCTCATAGCCTAGAGGCTGTTCAACATAAACCTCTTCCTTTAACACTCCATTTAGGAATGCTGACTTCACGTCCATTTGGTAGACTTTTCATTTGTTTTGTGCTACTATGGACAACACTGCTCTCACGGTTTCCATTCTTGCAACCGGTGCAAAAGTCTCCTCATAATCTCTCCGATACTGCTGCTTGTACCCTTTGACAACCAGCCTTGCCTTGTGCCTTTCTATCTTGCCTTCAGCATTGCTCTTGGTCTTGTAAACCCATTTCACTCCAATAACTTCTTTACTTTTTGGTAGCTCAACCAAATCCCATGTTTTGTTTCTCTCTATGGCATTCATCTCCTCATCCATAGCTTCTATCCATTTCTTATCTTTAATTGCATCCTCGAAATGAATAGGATCATCAACATGAAAAAACAAGGCAAATAAGGAATTCATTCCTTCATCATAAATATCACTTAGATTTCTAAACTTCTTACCTCTTTCATTTGGTGTGCAAGTTCTTGAAGACGCACTTGAATTTCCTCCTTGTGGTGTGCTTGGAGAAGCACTCTCATTTATCCTCAATGGTGTCCCTTGCTGTCCTTGTGTTGGAGCTGCTATTTGGGGATGCATTTCAGCCACCTCCTCATCATCTTCATCATGAGACAAACAGTTTTTAACATTCACTGTTTTCTCTATGCTTCCATCCCAAGCTTCCTCTTCAATGAATTGAACATCTCTGCTGATGAAAAACTTCTTGGTAGATGGGATATACAACCTGTAGGCCTTGGATTCTTCACTGTATCCAATGAAAAGACATTTCTTCCCTTTGCTGTCCAACTTCCTCCTTAGCTGATCTGGAATGTGTGCATAGGCCACACATCCAAAAACTCTCATGTGGGTGACTCCTTGCTTTCTCCCACTCCATGCTTCTTCTGGCACTCTATTCATCACTGCTTTTGTAGGGCACCTGTTCAGAATATATGCTGCACAATTTACAGCTTCAGCCCAATAGTCATTTGGCAAATGCTTTGCCTTCAACATGCTTCTCGCCATATCCATGATGGTCCTGTTCTTCCTTTCAGCAACTCCATTTTGCTGTGGGGTGTACCTTGCTGTAGATTGTTTATGAATTCCATTTTCTCTGCAAAATCTTAGGAATTCCTTGGAGATATACTTACCTCCTCTATCAGTTCTCAAAAATTTAATGTGCAGCCTGCTTTGGTTTTCCACAAGTGCCTTGAAATTTCGGAATTTCTCGAACACTTCACTTTTGTCTTTAAGAAAGTATACCCAAGTTTTTCTTGTAAAATCATCAATAAAAGTCAGAAAATATTGGCTACCTACTAATGATGGAGCTTGCATCGGTCCACATAAATCTGAGTGGATGATCTCTAAGGGTGCCTTTGCCCTTATGCTTTTACCTGATGGAAAACTTTCTCTATGTTGTTTTCGCAATATGCAACCTTCACAAAGGCTGTCTGGTTTCTCTATCAATGGTAATCCTCTTACCATCCCTTTTCTGCTCAACAAGTTAAGACCTCCAAAGTTGAGATGTCCAAATATCAAGTGCCACAACCATTTTTCATCCTTTGGCACACTTTGGAAAGCCTCTTGGGTAACTGCTGCAATTACTTCTTTGTTTTCCAAATCTGCACTTATTTTGAGAGGGAACATCCTGTTCCTTGTCATCTTCACTTCAGAAATACATCTTTTGCTGGGTGCTATATCCATGATGGTGCATACATCATTCTGAAAGAAAACATTGTACCCCTTATGGACAAGTTGTCCAACACTCAAGAGGTTACATCTCATTCCGGGGACATAATAGACATCTGCTATGGTTTTCCTTTCTCCTTGCTTTGTAAATATTTTTACCTCCCCTTTTCCCATAACAGAGACTTTGCTATCAGTTCCTAGTGTGACTTCTGATTTCATTTTTTTATCTAGAGCAGAAAAGAGGGCTATGTTTCCTGTCATATGGTTGCTGCAACCTGAATCTAAAAACCATATGTCTTCACTATTTGTTTCAGCCATGTTACAAGCTAACAACACATTAGTTTGGCTGATGTTCTCTCTAGTAACATTTGCATTTTGTCTATTACTCATATCATGTTTCTTCTTCCTACATTCACTGGCATAATGCCCATATTTTTTACAATAATAGCATTGGACATTGGATTTTTCATACCTTTGTCCTTGAGCATGATGTTGTTCTCTTTGTTGGCTGCTGCCTTGGCCTTGGTTCTAATTTGAATTGTTGCCTCTTCCTTGAGCATTTGTTGCACTGTTCCTTCCACCTCTGTTCTGGCTTCTGCCTCTTCCTCTCTTGTTTCCTCTGCCTTGACCTCTTCCTCTTCCAAAGGACATCTGGGTCTTGAAGGCTTCCTCTAGAGATGAATTTTCACTCCTACTCAATCTATGTTCATGTTTTATCAGTGATGCATGTAGCTCATCAACTGAAAAGTTTGAGAGATCCTTTGTCTCTTCAATGGTGGTGACAATAGCCTCAAACTTTGAGGGTAAGACCCTCAATATTTTCTCCACAATCCTCTTTTCTTCAATGGTTTCTCCATGATTCCTCATCTGTGTGATCAGACCAATTACATGTGTGAAGAATGAGTCAATGTTGTCTGACTCCTTCATGTTTAGATTCTCAAAATCTCTCCTCAGCAACTGTAGTTTTGCTGTCTTCACTTTCTCCATGCCTTGATAGGTTGTCTTTAGGGTCTGCCATGCTTCTTTGGATGTCTTAGCTGCTGCTATCCTTGGAAACACACTCTGGTCCACTTCTTGATACAAAAATACATGCGCTTTTGAGTCATTCTTCCTATTGCTCTTCAGCAGATCCTTCTCTCCTCGAGTTAATCTATTAAACTCATTTTCATCTCCTGGTTCTTCATAACCATCTTGAACTAATTCCCATAAATCTTGACAGGGAAACAGGGCTTTCATAGTTATTGCCCAATAGTCATAGTTCTTCCCATTAAACTGTGGGAGCTGAGTGTTAAACATACCCATACCAATGCTTGTGCTGGCCATCCTAGCACTCTTTAACTATGTTTCTAAGTCCTTGACTGTGCATTTAAAACAACTGACTGCTTCTTCAGCAACACAAAAAAAACTTTGTGAAATACCTGTATCTTTTTCCCTGAGACTTCACTCTGCTGGAGAAGATCTACTGCTACAAAAAGACTCCTCCCTTCAGCTTCTTTGTCACCTTCAAAGAGCCTAAGCCTGCTCTGATACCACTGTTGGGGATTTTTCTGATAAAATCCCAAAAACACAAAAATTCATGCATAGAGAGGCAATGCTCTGTTTCCTCTACTCCAGGATCTTTTGTGCACAGGGAAGCTTTAAAAAAAAATTACTGAACAGAGTATTGCGCCGCCATAAAAAGATTTCTATTGATTAAAATAAATTCACTGATACATATTCATCCTCTTTCACTCAGAGGGATTCACCAAACATTACAAAAGAAATTACTCTGTCTCCTTTGAAATTTTACACCACTGTGTGTAAAAATTTAATTTACATTCACTGCTGTGTGAAAACAAAGATTACAAGGATTTACTGTTTTCCCTTTTCACTGTTGTGTGAAACAATTCATGGTTTTAATACAAACCTCCCCCTGGTTTTCTTCATTCACATATTCGCCTTCTTCGTTCCTGCACTGCTGTGCGTTTTTACATTTCTTACTTCCCGAATTGACCACCTACACAACTATGTTTTTACTTGTTCTATTAAAAAAAAACTTACGACCCTAAAATTAAAAAACAATAAAATTAAAAACATGTGACATTTCCCATGCCAGTGTTTAATCCACGCCCATACTTCCGTAACTATTGAAAATTAAAAATACACCTACGCGTTATGACAAAACTTTAATAAGGGATGGTCAAAATTCAACTTGACTTTACTCCACACAATTTGATTTGATGTGGGCCAGCATGCAGCTTCATGTGATCGACGGCGGAGAGCGAAGAACCCCATCTGACGCCTGACAAGCATATCGGAAGCCCTTTTTTACCGAGATTTACTCCAAAGTGCAACTTTGAATAATCAACGGTGGATAAGGCTGGAGCAGATCAGACGGCGGAGAAGAATATCGGAAGCCACCTTTTAACCGACTTTTACCTTCCGATAAATGTCAGAGGCTGATGTCACGCCTCATCCACGCGTCAACTCCAAATTGTATCGGAGCTCTTGTGTACGGAAACTACCTTTATGCAAAAGAGGTGCGATATACTTATCGGCTGGTTTGTGGTTTTTACTGTTGTGGTTTCGGGTTTGGGTACGGCTGCGCAGTTCAACTATTAGTGCAGTTGAAATTACATTTTCAACACTAGAGAGGGCACTTCTTGAAATAATAACCCAACCGTCAAAAACTACTACATTGTCAGTGTCCTGAGACGCAATAAGGGCTAAACTTATGTCCAGGAACTGTTGACTTATTGTCTGTTGATCATTAGATTTCTTTGAATTCAGTGTTTTTTGTGTCATAACACTTCTTTTTAGTAGACTCAGGGCTTGATGGGAGCATTCTATCAAGATGGAAAGAATCCTTAACGTTTCTGAGACTAGAACAGGATATTGGAGATATTTTTTCTGCATGGCGTTTTTCTTGGCATCCTGCTGTTGAGCTTGTGGTTGCATATTTTGTGAAACATTTAAATCAATTATCAATTGAGGCCAAGTTGTGCCAAAATATCCCAACGATGGCACAAATTTCATTTTGCTGAGGCCCCCTATGAGATGCTCCTTGTCCAATAATCTCTTGCCAATCAACTTGTCCACAAAATTGCTTGCTTGATGTTACTGGGGCAATACGGTAATAAGGCTATAAATGTTTAGAAAATTTGAAGTTCCATTTTCATCTCCATTGATAAATCCCCTGCAGACGATCTTTTTGGCTTGTGTTTTCCATCTCCTCTTGTTATGCCCGGCTATCCTTCACCAATAGTCTTCTTTCCCTCATAAAATTCTCCAAGAGAGCGGAACCTACTACCTTGTTGGAAGAATCATTGCATAATAGTTCCAACCACAGATGTGGAAGCTTTAGAATTGCGTTCACATACTTTGTGCCTTCCCTGGTAGTCCTTGGCATTGGTAAGATCTTTCCTACAATTTTCCCCTTGAAAAAGTGGATATGAGATCGACGATAAACCATATCTAAAACATTTACTAGTCTTTGAATTACTGTCATCACCATATAAGCTTCCACCTAGATTCAGTGTAAGGTCTCCTTCATCTTCTTCTTCTGATAAATAGTTCCTTTTGTTGTTTTCTTGCTGCATATTCATATAGTCATAGGTTCCCAATGGTAAAATCCTTGAAGCGGCCTCTACATTCTGAATGGTATAAATTTAAGCACATTTCGGTGGGAACTGATATGCTCTTACAGATATTTCCCATCGGAAAGAGAGTGAGATGATCTCGACAACACTCTGATGTTCGGGAGGAGAACACTGAAATTGTATCTGAGGCTTTCGATGAGATTGCCTTTCACCACGGGTTCGAGGCACGAGAATCCTTTGAGAAGAGAATAAATCTGATCAAATACGCTTTGCTCCTCCACACAGAATAGCTCCTTGTCAGCTAAGTCGAATGCAACCCTTTTGATGATCTCATCGATTTCTGAAGGAGACAACGCTTCGATTTGGATGACATCATCAGCGCATAGGTAGTCGTCCTCTTCCATAATTGCTTCTTCTTCAAGGTCTTCGACAGAATCGAGGATCACAAGAGGAGCCATGGCTATGGGTGCTCGAACCCTCCTTACCTTGACACTTTTCCTCGACAGGTTTTGTCACTACCCTTCTACCGGTAATAAATTTTTTTTTTTTATCTACCCACGTAAATCACCCTTTACATTAGCGTTCTAAGGTATTTACTTTTAATTTAATAGTGGTAATATTACACACAATAGTTCCGACCCATATGCTGGCGGGAACGGCGATGACTTATCGGTATTACAACTACCACCCTGGCATTCGAACTTAATGCTACCCGCGGAGTTATATTGACTGTGACTTGTTAAACTGGGGGGAATTCAAACCGAGGTTCGGATGGTGGATAGCTAGCCTCCTCGAATAACTCTCCTGATACGATCAATGGTTGATGGGAAGAGGTAGCTGGTGGCAGTAAATGCCACAGCTATACCCGCAGCCCCCTCGGGATTATATAGGGAATGAACGCTGAGGATTCTAACTTGCAAATCGACGGTGTTAAATGACTTGCCTTAGTTAAAAAGGTGACACCTAGTGTTTGGTCTGTTCATTTGAACGTTTGGCTCGCAGAGCCGCACCCTCCCGATGATAAACTCCTCCGTCGTCATACCACTGTGATCCTTGGTTTGGTCTCGGCTCAAATTGAAATGTTCCACTTCCTTTACTGAGATTGTTGTCACCATTTCTGTCGAGGACGATGTTGTTGGTCTTCTGCAAGTGAACGCTGAGTTCCATTCGGCTTCAGGTAAAACCTTTTCCCCTTCAAATATAACTATGTATTTTGCCTTCCGTTTTCAGTTGTTTAGCAATATGATTGATTCATTGTTTGCGTTTTGTTTGTTCAGGATGCATGGGTGAAGAGGTCCGCGGCGGCAAAGAGTCTACAAGGTTTTGGCTATCCTGCGCATTCCACGGGTAAGTTCCCCTAACCCAATAGGGCCTTAACTTTCCCCTTTAGCTCCAAGTCGTTTCTTAATGTCGTTTTCTTTATGCCAGGAGTTTTACCGCTCTCCGATATGGCTTGAGTGAACATGATGCTCTCGGCAGGGAACTTCTATAACCGAGGGTTTTGTTCCGCCCTGGAGGGTTTGGACTATGATACTGAATGGCATTTTGCCACCTTTAATTTCTGAGTAGTTGTAGCTTATGTATTTGATTTGGCTACCCGCACTCACTCGAATCTATTCGAGGAATCCGTTGCCTGTGATATTGAGTCTCCGCACTCATTTGGTTTAATGAATTTTAGCCGGGTCGGCGTACTGTTTTATTCATGTAATATTTGTACAGATACTATTTATTCAGGTGTTGGTTAGTTCCTGGTTCAGCCCAAGATAACTGGACATGATACTGTATTTGCTCCGCCTTTTATATGTAGTTTGACTCTTTATTGTGCATACTCTGCTATTTTCAAATGCAGCTTGTATTTGCGCGAACTATCAGTTCTCTTCACTGTATATTCATTTTGTCATGAAGGTCAGCAATGAAGTTTATTCAGTGTTAAGCGTTTGATTGCAATTCCTTATGTGATCCTTCTGTATTCATTTTTAATAGTATTTCAATATAATACGGCATGAATATAAGTATAATTTGCGGGTTGGGGTTATTTACTTGACAAGGTAACGATTTCCGTTACTGGGTTCCTCTGCAGGTTGTTATGCCTGATATATTAATGATTCCTTCCTTTCACAGAAGTTTGTTCATGGGGTTTACGAAATATACTCTTTCCCTGTTGATGCTATGGACAATGTTCAGGTTAAGAAATTGTTTGCAATGTATGCTTATGGTTTAATGCGTAGACCCGTTTACATCTTTCCAGGATTCCTACAATAAGTTTCCCCGTCATGGGTCATATATTGTATGTTTGGTTTAATTAGTCTGGTCGCGGGTTTATATAATGCTATGCACAGTCGCTTATCCCTCGCGGTACTAGCGCTGGAGGCATTATAAAATCATTAAACACTTCTGGCAGTTTAACAACTTATAATGCAATCATTTGCATATTGCTGTACGCTAGTTTAACAACTTATAATGCAATCATTTCCATATTGCTGTATGCTACTCTGCTCACTGTTTTTTTTGTTGTTTACACAGAATGTCAGTGTTTATATGCTGATTTGTCTATGCTCCTACAGTTATGAAATGAACAACGTTTTTCTTGTTTTGTTTTGCTTATAGTAGATTATTGGTTCTTTCACCTTTGTTATTTTCTGGGTTTGTCTAGATGTTATTACAGACTGAAGATTTAACCTGTCAGTCTTTTAATCACAATAGGGAAATAGATGACCTACCCAGTACAGCAATATACTATTTTCTCAATTACAGTTTAACAATAACCCTTAAAGATTTATAAAGAATTCTTAAGTAAATACTGTAATCATATTTGTACTTACCTGCAATGTCCCTTTTCATTTTCTGCTCTTCTCCAGAATGGAGAAGCTCATTTAAAGCTTGTTATCCTCCCAACCACGAGATCAGTCATTCAGACTGAATCTCTCCCCCAAGCTCACTTGTCGGCCACTGCCTTCAGCAATGTAATGCACGCTAGTATCTGTGCAGTGTAATGCACAGTGGTGCTTGTGCTATCTGGTCCTCACCAGACGTAGCACTTTCCTTTCTTGCTTTTGTGCCTTCTCCTCTTTTCCCCTGTCTGTTCCTCAATAGCCCAGGCCTTTTCCTCTTTTCCCTTTGTCTATGGAAGAGGAAAAGCAGTTAGGGTTTCCCCTTATTTGCTGGCAACTGTTTCTTTTAATTAAGCAAGAGGAAGGAAATAACTTTTCTCATAAAAGTTATTTACAATATTACTTAATCCATAATTTTGAACTAATAATATTTTCAGCATTAATAAAATAATAATTCATGTTCCATATTTACCTAGCACGGTAAATCAGAAAATTTATTCATATAAACTGTTTGGTCATTACATCTCCTCCCCCTGAGATTGGACACCGTCTCGGTGTCTTACAGTCATGAACAGGTCTGGATGTGTTCTCTTCATTAATTCTTCATCTTCCCAAGTGGCCTCCTCCGGCCCAAAATTCCTCCATTGTACCTTAACTTGGGTAATAACTCGTCTCCGCAGCTGCACTTCTCTCTGGTCGAGAATGCTCAACGGCTCGACCAGAACCTCTTCTTCCGGTTCGACCTGCAATACACAATTCTTTGAATTAGTTTTCTTTCAAATAGAATTCTTGCTGAATTTTTATTGTAACAATAACCCCACTTGTATATCCTGCCATCGGATTACATGCTTAGGGTCATACACATACTTCTTTAGGACTGAAACATGGAACACGTTATGGACCCGGATGTGACTTGGCAAAGCTAGCTGGTATGCCACTGGTCCGATCCTTGCTAAAATCTGGAAGGGTCCACAATATCGGGGGGCCAATTTAGCGCACCCAGTCCACTACAAGGTACTTCTTTTGGCTTGAATTCGGATATACACATGGTCCCCAACCTGGTACTCCTTAAATCTTCTTTTCCGATCAGCGAAATTCTTTTGTCTATCCTGAGCAGCTTTCAAATTAACACGCACTCTCTTTACCATGGCTTCCATTTCTTTAAGCATTTCAAGTCCTAGACTTAATTTATCCTCAGGCCCTCCCCAGCTGGAGGGTGTACGGCATTTTCGGCCATACATAACCTCAAATGGACTCATTTGCGTTGAGGTGTGATACCCATTGTTATACACAAATTCCACCAAATGTAAATATTCTTCCCACCGTGTGGGTTGTTGCATGACATAAGCCCTTAGCATATCCTCTACCACTTGGTTCAGTCGTTCCATCTGTCCATTAGTTTGCGGATGGTATGCTGTACTGAAATTCAGCTGAGTTCCTAAATCAGTAAACAGTGTCTTCCAAAAAGCTGATGTGAACTTCACATCACGATCAGAAAGTATTGTTTTTGGAAGGCCATGCAATCTGAACACATTCTGCATAAAAATGTGAGCGATTTGTGCAGCTTTGTATGTAGATTGCACAGGTATGAAATGTGCAGCCTTACTTAATTTGTCCACTACCACCATAATGGAATCATTGTTTTTCTTTGTTCTAGGTAATCCCGTAATAAAATCCATGGAGATGATTTCCCATTTCCATTCTGGAATGGGAAAAGGTTGTAACAATCCTACTGGGTGCTGATGTTCGGCTTTAATTTGCTAACACTCTAAGCACCGTGCCAAGTACTCGACAATACTCTTCTTCATTCCTGGCCAGAAATATTCTTTCCGGATTGTTGTTATCATCTTTTGATAACCCGGGTGACCAGCATAATGGCTGATGTGGAATTCGTCCATAATCAGATTTTTAATTCTGCTTTGATTGGGCACATATAACCTTTGCTTGAAGTAGATTAATCCAACATTATCTACTTTATATTCTTGTTGGTTGTCCCCTCTAGCAGATTGTTGTATTTGCTGTTTTAGCTGCTGATATTCTGTATCTTGGTCTGAAATCTCCTTTATTATGTCCAAAAAGGGATTTTTCCATCCACTAATAGAAACTTCATACAAACTTTGTATTTTCCGGCTCAAAGCGTCTGCCACTCTATTTGCTTTCCCTTGCAAATGTTTTATATCGAAGTCAAAACTGCTTAAAAAGTTCACCCACCGCGCTTGCCTAGCGTTTAAAGTAGGCTGGCTGAAATAGTTGGTCAAACTGTGGTGGTCGGTGAGCAGCAGAAATTTCCTGCCCATAAGATAATGCCGCCACATCTTCAGAGCATGTATAACAGCAACCAGTTCCAAGTCATAGACGGAATATCTCTGTTCATGTTCTTTTAATTTCCGTGATTCGTAAGCAATTACCCTACCTTCTTGCATTAAGACTCCTCCCAATCCTTCCTTACTTGCATCTGTACAGACCACATAATCCTTATTAGGATCTGC
>APFE030604284.1:0-16898 GCA_000404065.3 Pinus taeda
AGCGGATTCACACCGTTTACATATCATAAAAGATACTTCATTGACAAAGAGTAGCAAACATAGCAGAACAGATCAAACATCATCAACAACTCATACTGCAAAACCCTAGAAGATTTAAATGATTCTTATAAAGCATATATATGTATGTACATGCTTATCATTCACCACACCTTCATATAGATCTATCCATAATGAAGAATAAATACGTGACTACCCAGTGGAATATCCGTGTATGTATGCGGCTTCTCAATGTAAAATCCACATACAAATCTGTAATCACTGAGTGTTGGCTTAAGGGGTCTTGACCCAAGTTCAGAGTTAGTTGTGCCAACCAACAAAACCCTACTTTGTTGGTCCTTTTGGCAGCAACTTGCATAGCACAGGCTGCAGTCTCACTCGAAGCAGTATTAAGGGATGCAAGAACCAAGTTTCTACATCTAGAGACTAGTGTGATGTCTTCCAATGCCTTATATTTGATTCCGCGTAGATCTAACCTTCTGAAAAACTCCTAATTCGGTCCTAGACACCTTCAATTCTTTGTGAGACCAGCCAATTACATTACTCAGGCCATAATAAGATATGTCTGCTACTTTCATGCAACTGAACCAGTCTTCTATGGCTTTTGAAATCTAGATCTGTCGTCACGCGGACCTATCTTCCTTATCCAAAACTAACCCAAAGTAGATTTAGATCTTCGTGAATATCATTCAATCATCTTGTTAAGCATAAACATGTTTAATTAACCAAATTCATGCAGAGAAAACACAATGAATTATAGAAACAACAATGAAAGTGACATAGAAATTAGACAGATATATGAAAGTACTTTCAACCCAAAATTAGTCTTTTTTAATCAGAATCATTCCAGTACAGACTTAAAATACCTTGTGCACTGAGTTTTAGGGGTCCATGCACTCATCTATGGACTCTTCCTGGCCTCCACACACTCAGTTACAAAGCCTTTCCTTCACTACTGATAGGAATATACCTTCCTGTCTATCAAACCCTTACAACATCATTCATTCATTCATCTCTCTATTCTTATATTATCCAAAGTTATCTCTAAGGCTCGCTATGACTCAACTATTTATAGCTTTTCTAATACAATTCATGGCCCCCGGCTCATGGGTGAGTCTTCAAAACCACCCATCACTTACCCAACCTATGGGCTAAGGCCCCCGTGACTTTAACAAGCTATGTACTCCTCATCCATATTTTGTGGATATTTTACATTCTTTACAAAATTCTTGAAAATAATGACTAAATTAATTCAATTCTACCCTTGGGGACCCCATCCCAATAGGCCCCCAATACAAAGATCGTGACTCGCCCTCGAGTCACTCAGCTGGGTGTTCCACTTTCTAGTGGAGTTCACTTAATGCCTTAGTCAATGTTTGAAGCTCCACGACAATATATTTTGCTGCTTATTGTACCTCCTGGACCAATTTACCTATGGTTGTCCCCTCCCCTACGATTTGTGTAGTCTGCTGGGTTTGCTGCATGGCCTTAAGATTTTCATAAATATTCTATGAAAGTTGGCTTGCTTCCTTTGTCAAAGGCTAAAGTTGGTCTCTTAGCAGGGATATTTTTTCCTGTAACCCCTGGATCTACATCTGAATCACCTTGCCTTCCTGCAAGCGTGCGAAGCGCTAGATTGGAGTCAACGTCCGTGCATTCGTACTGATTTCATCATATTTTTTGCCGCACTTCCATGATCTCTGTGTTCAACTATTGCAGAGTATGGTCCTCCTACAATGTATCCCATAGGTCCATTGCCTGATTGAAGAGCAAGTTGCAGCTGTGGACTATGACACCTAGTTGACCCATTGATTCTTTTATAACATCACCTCTTTTTTCCTGAACTTCTGGTGGTGTGGTTGCTCGAAGCTTGAGTTGAAGTTCGAATATCTTCATCTGGAACTCAAAAGTGACTAGTACAACCTCATATTTGGTGTCGTGCACCACAATAGCTAATTTCTTGACTTTCATCTCAGCCTGTGCATCATCTGGGATATGCAATTTTGGGACTATTTGATAGGATTGTTCAATTACTGACTTTAGGTTTGTGCTTCAAACTTGCATTGCCTCTTTTTCCTTTAGTTTTGTGTCTTCTCCTCATACATCTATGTAATGTTGACTTTACATTTGTTGAGGACCACAAGGGCACTCTGCTCCCTGATCTGCAACTCATCGGAGACCCCCTGATGTAGTGCGAGGAGGGCCTAGAGCGGCAGCGCAACTACATTGATCCCAATATCCTTGATATTTTCGAGTGTGTTGCGGTCTTCCTGATTATCTACTTGCAAGGATCTTTCTGGAAAAGGAATGATCCTTAGGTACAATGTCTAGTCCACTTCTAGGACACTCACGCTCGCTTGTGCCGTGCTCACTTACCCAATGCTCACCTCAATCCTATCGGCCTGGATCTGTAGCTCACGCAGATCCTTTTGGAAACTCCCTAGTGTCTCCATATATTGTTTCTCAAAGTGCAACCATAGCTCTGACGTGGTATCTTGAACCTTGTCACTCATATCATCTAAATCACCCTTTGTTAGTACAAGAGGGTCCACCAACGAATATTTATTTGATTTTCACTTCTTTCGTGGACCTGTGGTTGTCCCTTTGGTGCACTTTTGAAATTTAAAGGAGGTGGGCACCTCCTAACCCCCATCGCCACCTTGTGTAGATATCTCTTGCTCATGAGTGCACTGCAAAGATGATTTGTTTCTTGCTTCGATATATTTTTTTCCTTCTTAGCCTTCTCTTTAGCAGCGTGCTCCTTCACAACCCGCTCTTCACCTGCAATTGATTGAGCATCTTTTTTCTTCTGCTAGGCAACCTTCTCCTGCATGACTACCTTTTCTTTTTCTTTATTCTTTTTTGCAGTAGAGGTTTGCACATAGGAGCTTTCTCTTGCTTTGCTCATTCTGACATCCAACTAGGTAGGCTCGCGCCATGCTGCTGGCCATCCACCCACAACCTCCTGTACATTTGTGTCGGCCAATAAGAAACGTTCTCTTCGTGCATGGATCGAGAAATTGTTAAAGTCTGCCTTAAATTTTCTGAAGGCTCTTAGCTCCTCAATCAAGGTGGGAGATAACATTGGCCTCTGGTTTATAATCATGTAGATGTCCATCTCCATGAATACCCAAAAAACCTTGGATTCTATAGCCCGTTTCACATCTTTTATCTGCCACAACGAAGCAAATTTCACTGCCTCTGGGAGGGTCTCATTCAGTGGAGGGAACTGACTATCCTTTGGAAGCCTCCATGCCACTAAAACGATTAGAAATAAGAGGCAAGCATAGTGGAATTCCTTTGTCTCTTCTTGTGCCTTGCGACAATTTACCAAAAATTCTTTACAGAGACACTGGGCCCAGTTACACTAGATTGCTCGCACACTGCATTGTTATTGAAATGACTAGCGTAGGCACTTCATCCACACGACACTTTCGCATTGTCTTTCCTGCTAGGATCTACACTCCAAACTGGATTGCCTAGTCTTTTATGGAGTGGATAAAATATTTGTGCTTTCCCTTTACAATCCATAATTTTTTCTTCATGTGATCTGCGAGTTGTTTTTCCTTGGTTTTGGCAGCAAAATCCTTTGATGGGTTCGCTCCTTTATATGGGAGCTTAGTAATCCAATGGATTAACATATCCATGATGGGGATAGGCTCACCTAGCCATAAACACCCATCATGCACTATTGTCAACAACTATCGACATGTCGTATTGATGTTGGAGTGGTGAAAATGGGGTATGAATAACATGTGAAATAGTCTCGCTAGCTGAACTCCTCTAACCCATTTCATCGGTTCCAACTTCGTGACCCATGTATCTTCATAGTATATGCGGGACATATACTGATTTGTTGTTAAATGCGGGAATTTTGTCTGGTCGGTGAGGTCCATTCTTCCATATTTAACGTTGGTATGTGCACTAAGAGTGTTCCCTCAAATCGAACTTCATCTGGGAGTAGTGGCGTAGCAATGGAAAATTTGCTGGCATCAGGGTCTTTGGTCACCTTCTTCTTTCCTCTTCATGGAGGCACATATGTCTGAAAGCATAGTAATTGGTTTAGTGATCCGAATGGAAAATGGCATCAACCCATGGTACTCATCCACCCATATTATTCATCGACCCATGGAATTTACCCATGGTATTGTAAATGGCATCCACCCATGGTATTGTAAGTGACATCCACCCATGGTATTCATTCACCCATGGAATTGGCCTGTGGTATTGTGAAATCCACCCATGGTATTCATTCACCCATGGAATTGACCCGTGGTATTGTAACTGAAAAATTACTATAAGTAACAAGTCACATTTTGTAAAAGGACAGATTGTCTGCCACAATGTAGCCTTTACAGTTATTATCAGTTTTAATAAAAAGTTTCTCTGTGGTTTTGTTTATTGGGCATTCTCCTCTTTTTCTTTTGGCAATTCAAGTTTTCAGATCTTGGGGGCCTCTCCTCCCAAAATCCATTTCAATCTTTTAGATCTTGGGGGCCTCCCCTCAAGATTCGAATCAGTGGTATCAGAGTAAGTTATGATTCCATGGGAATGAGGGTTTGATGCATATTTCAGTTTCAAATTTTACATCAATTTTCAACAAACTTTAGGCATGTGCTACATCCTCCACAGAGCAATTTCTTGGGCCAAGGGGGAAGAATTTTTCTTTTTTCATTTTTTTGCAGGAATGTTTTTGGGTAGCGAGTTTGCATATTATATCTGAAACATTTGGTACAAAATTTACAAAATCAAATATCAGACCTGGATTCCTTGTGAAAAAATACCAAAATTCAAAAAAAAAATTAGCTGAATCAGAGTCCGGATGAGGGAGATATTGCTGATTTAAAATCAGCTATGTTGTAGAATTTTTTTCTGACGACAACTGGTAGACGTCGACTCTCCTATCATTTTTTGAAGTTTTTGGTGTATAATTTCAGAAAAAGGATTGTAGATCTGAGCTCCTCTTGAAAAATCACCCAATTTTAAAAGAAAAGGGTTGAATCGGAGTTCGGATGTGGGAGATATCATTGATTTAAAATCAACTATTTTTTCAGAACTTTTGTGATGGCGGAAAACAATTGCAGGGCGAATCTAAGATTCTAGGATGTCTAGATAAGGATTTCCATCACATGGGAAGATGAAAAATGGCCCTTCTGCTTCCAAAAATAGGTTATAATAAATATTTTGAGTTATATTGACTGAGTTATGCCCATTTTAATTCTGGAGCAGCATTCGGAGTGGGTTCCCATTGGAGACGTGCCCTCCCACCCCACTTTAGTAGGCACCTGCTTCACATTCATCAGTTTCAACATAGCAGCATTCAGCTTTGGTTATTTGGAGACATGCCCTCCCACCCCAGGCTATGTAGGCACTTGCTACTTCATCAACAACCAACATCACAGTTATGGGTCAACCACATAAAATCCTTGTCATTAAAGTCCATTTGCTAAGCCGCACACTATTAGTATCACAGTTGGCCACAAGCATTATAGGGTATCTCTATCCTCAGATCTTCATTTTTCATGGTTATGGGTCATCCACAAACCCACACTTCATCGAAGTCCATTTTCTAGGCTGCACACTGTCATCATCAAAGTTGGTCACAAGCATTACAGGGTATCTCTATCCTCGGATCTTCGTTCATCATGGTTATGGGTTAACCACATAAGACCCTTATCTTCAGTAGCTCTTCATATTCAACAAAGGCTTCATAGGAGAGAAATTTACGCAATGGGGACCATTGCTTCTTAAGGAGGGAGGAATGATCCGAATGGAAAATGGAATCAACCCATGGTACTCATCCACCCATATTATTCATCGACCGATGGAATTTACCCATGGTATTGTAAATGGCATCCAACCATGGTATTGTAAGTGACATCCACCCATGGTATTCATTCACCCCATGGTACTCATCCACCCATATTATTCATCGACCCATGGAATGTAACTGGGTATTTTAAATGGCATCCACCCTTGGTATTGTAAGTGGCACCCACCCATGGTATTCATTCACCCATGAAATTGGCCCGTGGTATTGTGAAATCCACCCATGGTATTCATTCACCCATGGAATTGACCCGTGGTATTGTAACTAAAAAATACTATAAGTAACAAGTCACATTTTGTAAAAGGACAGATTGTCCGCCACAATGTAGCCTTTACAGTTATTATCAGTTTTAATAAAAAGTTTCTTTGTAGTTTTGTTTATTGGGCATTCTCCTCTTTTTTATTTCGGCAATTCAAGTTTTCAAATCTTAGGGGCCTCTACTCCCAAGATCCATTTCAATCTTTTTTAGATCTTGGGGGCCTCCACTCAAGATTTGGATCATTTAGTGTCCTCGACATCCAACTCCTCAATCCCTTGGAGGAGTTCCTCTTCATCTAGATCAAGGGGAACAAACGGTTTCTTTTGTTTGTCTATTTTTCCCTTCTGTCGTACCTCATGTGGATGTTTTTTGGGTGAGTGGCGCACTGGTTTGATAACCGACTTCTTTTGCTTTGGCTTAGAAGTAGACTAGTTTGGCCTAAGCGACCTTGGCGCTATAGGTATTGATGGTGTAGCTTATATGCCTACAGCTTCGGTAGCTGGGGTCTCAGACATTGCGGTCTCAAAACTCATAGGCTCAAATCTCCTCTCCAAAGGCACTCGATACAATGTATCAGAATAATGAGCGAGCCCTGGGTGCTTGAACAAAACCTCCCAATCTTCTCGGTGCATGCAATAAATTTGTAGACAACAAAGTGTTTCTTTGTAGACCAATAGGACATACTTATAGCAATTTTCAGATTCAAATCTGACCATTCCCTCCATAACTTTTTCATAAATGCACCTTTGGTAGCATATTCTCAAATATTTTCACCTTAATTGCAACCTTCACGCTCCTCCTAACAAGATTTTCTCAATCCAATCAGCTATAGTAACTCCATCGACTATTTTTGGGATGGGTTGCGTGACAGCCTCCTCCATGGCGTAATGTCCTGAGCGTAACTTCATATGGTGCACCCTCATCAATATTTGTGCAGCTTGTTTGTTGCCATGCCCTCCCCGCCGGGTAGTGTAGTTTATAGTCCTGTGCTCTACTGCAACTGCCTGGAGCACTAAGACTATCCTGCACTCATATAGTCATTGCATAAGGGCAATATCCCCCATATATAGCTTCAACAGTTCCCATTCACTTTTCCTATAAAAGGTTCACCATTCAGCTTCGCGATTTGAACTGCGCCACCCTCTGTAATTTCCTTGACAATATATGGTCCTAACCAATGCATCTAGAATTTACCCAGAAATTTGGTGAAATTGCTATCATATAACAAAACAAGATCATTTATCTTGAAATTGTGAAGCTTGATATGGCGATCATGCCATGCTTTTTCACGTTCCTTCTACACTTTTTGGTGGAATCTTGCCAGAAATCAGTCCTCCTCTAACTCCATTAGCTACACAAGTTATTCCTCCAAGGCCTTGTGATCCACCATATCTTTCAAATCTGCTATGCACAGACTATGTACAATGTACTCCATAGGCATCACCGCTTTGACCCCATAGACCAAACTGAACGGTGTTTGCCCTGTCAGCTTCTTACAGGTTGTCCTATAGGCCCATTCTACTGCAAGTGCACACACATCCCAATCATTATGTTGCACGTTGCATATAGAACCATTTGTTGGCTTAAGGGGTCCTGACCCAAGTTCAGAGTTAGTTGCGCCAACCAACAAAACCCTACACTACTAGCCCTTTCAGAAGAAGCCTATGTAGCACAGGCTATAGTCTTACCTGAACCAGTATTGGGGGATCCAAGAACCAAGTTTCCGCATCCAAAGACTAGTGTGATGTCTTCTAACTAGTATTGGGCATTCAGAGCTTATGTGCAAATATAACCTTTCGAAAAACTCCTAGTTATGTCCTAGACACTTTCAATTCTTCGTGGGACCAGCTCACTGCATTACTCAGGCCCTAAAAGGATATGTATGCTACTTTTGTACAAGTGAACCAATCTTCTAGGGCTTCTGAAATCTAGATCTGCCATCGCGCGAACCTATCTTCCTTATCCAAAACTAATCCAAGATAGATTTAGATCTTTGCAAATATCATTCAATCATCTTGTTAAGCATAAACATGTTTAAAAACCAAATTTGTGTAGAGAAAACATAATGAATTACATAAACAATAGTGAAAGTGACATAGCAATTAAATAGATAGATAGATGCAAGTACTTTCAGCCTAAAATCAGTGTTTATTAACTAGAATAATTTTAGTACAGACTTCAACTACCTTGTGCACTTAGTTGCAAGGGTCCATGCACTCAGCTTTGGACTCTTCCAGGCCTCCACGCACTCATCTATAGAGCCTTTCCTTCACTACTGACAGGAGTAAACCTTCTTGTCTATCAAACTCTTACAAAATCATTCATTCATTCATCTCTCTATTCTTATCTTATCCAAAGTTATCTCTAGGACTCGGTATGATTCAACTATTTATATCTTTTCTAATACAATATGATGGGCCCTGGCTCATGGGTGAGACTTCAAAACTGCCTATCACTTACCCAACCAAGGGGCTAAGGCCCCTATGACTTTTAACTAGCTACGCGCTCCACATCCATAGTTTGTAGAGACTTTACATTATTTACAAAATTCGTTACAAAAAATGACTAAATTAATTCAATTCTACCCTTGGGGACCCCATCCCAACACTAAGACATACCTTCGTTGCAACACAACATCTGTCAAACCCGAATCTTGGCATGCAAACTATTACAAACATACATCATAATATCATCATCGCAAATCTATCAAACTGTATATAATTTATTCAATATGTGGTCTTTTCAGATCTATTAGATTAATCCATCTCCATACTCCTTGGTGCACTCCTATTATATGCACACCCTAACACTTGATCTCCATCACCTTATGTAGTCTAAGCCTTAACCAATACCTTAGGCCAATCCCTTAGTAATGCCGATGGTATTCTTTGATGGGATCAAATATCCATTATCATGCTCATTAATATGGGCCAATACCATGGTAAATACCCCTGGTATTCGTAATACCATGGTGCAGAAACTATACATGCTTTCTCTTTATCATACTTGCATATGTACGTGACTTATCTTCACATGATCCACATATACTTTCCTAAACTTTACCTTTATCATCTTTCTATCTTTGAACTGATATTCCTTTGTCTATTCTCTTTATCATATTTGTACCAACATGTATAATCATCCTGCAACCATCATGTTAACATGTTTATCAAGTAGGTTTCCATCAAGGACAACTCATTATTCATAATGCCAACAATCTCTCCCTTTGGACTTAATGACGACCACTTTGGTGTTTGGTCACCACTACCTGTAGATACTTGTAAACATATCTGTATACATATTAAGCTTCTCTCCAAGCATTCTTCTCCAAACACCAAGCTACTCCCCCCCTTTGACATCAAGGGAAAAGGGTTGACCAATTTTGAATGAAGACTGCTTTCTCTCTTTATAGAGAGGACCACTGTAGATCTGATCTATTGAGTATGAATATTGACCACACTCCCCTTGAGCATATGTTGAATCTTCTGAGTGATAATGAAGTACATGAATCTATGACTCAACCAAATATGACCTTTCCTATCACCAATGGCTCATGCTTACATCGATCACCCAACACATCGGGGTTACATATTTGAATCAACATTACATTAAATGCCCAAAATGGGATCACATACATAATTGACTTGACCCCAATAGTCCAAACTTGGATAAATATTATAATTATTATATCATGGGTATTGATATGATCTTTACATCAAGAGACATATATGAAATCTATGATCAAAACTGAGGACCTCAACCATGCAGTAGCAATACCATAATATTCATCATCAGATATTGCAACATAGATGTCAACGATATGAACATAAACATGCACATCCTCCTCATCAATATGCAAGATAAGACAATGTAGCTTCAATGTCATCAACTTGTGACCAAGTATGCAACATCATAAGGTTGATCTGTAGATAGATGTCATCAACTCATCCCCTCGACCTCATCAAGGTCAACTTGCTCTTTCCCTTTGTAGGAGGAGCCTCAATCTGTGTACATCAAAGACAAATAGATATTTTTTAGCACAATAACATATTACTTCATGCATCAATCAACATATGTGAGAGCCAAAAATATTATCATAAGATAAGATAGTGTTAGGACTCTTTATTTACTAAGGCTGCAAAAGAAATACAAAGGTAACCACAAAACCACTTTGGAAGTTGGGATATCTCTTTAGCTTCAGAGAGGGATTTCTCTTTCATATTTAGTTTTGTTTATAGTGGGATATTAGGCTAGTTATGAAAGTTCAATGGTTTGGTTTTAGATTTGGTTTGGTTGTTTGGTTGATAATGTAACAATACATGTTAGGTCCCTACACTACTAGTATAACCCTTTATTGTTATTAGTACAACCCCCTTATTATATTGTTGTGCCCATGTAGTCCCCATATTATTATTATTGTGCCACATAGAAGCCCACTATTGTTATTATTGTTCCCTTATATTATTATTGTTATGTCGGCTCTTGATTATATTATGACCCCTTAGACTCCTATATATAGAAAGGAGGTATTGTCATTTGTATCATCCAAGAATTGTTTATTTTTGTAATGTAAAGGAGGTTTCCCCCTCGAAGAGGCTGGTTTCTAAGTCATTGATCTATCTTTTCTATCCTTTTGTGAGCTAGTTTCATAACATTTGGTATTAGAGCTTTGGATTCTAGGGTTTCACTACTCCAAACAGGTCATCGTGGAATTTTTGCTATAAAGTTTCGAAAGCTAAAAAAAAAACATTTGAGAAGAAATCATTCTAGACCTCGGGTCCGAATTTCAGATCTTACCTCACGATATTTTCGGAGATATGATATGAGGAAATTAGGGTTTTTACAAGCTCCAGAATTCCATCTCAAACAGGTAATCGTGGAATTTTCTCTATAACATCTTCGCTATGAAGCTACGAAAGCTAAAAACAAAACCCATTTGAGAAGACATCGCTCTAAACCTTGGGTCCAAATTTCAGATCTTGTCTCACTATATTTTCGGAGATATGATCTGAGGAAATTAGGGGTTTTGCAGACTCCCGCATTACATCCCAAACAGGTGACCGGGGGAAAATCATCATAACTATCTCTCAGACTGTAATTTTCTGTATATCTTTTTCAATTCCGAGGTCAAAAAAGTGACACATGGAACTTTGTACAAGTTCGTTCTTTTGAAAAGGTATATAATTAGGTTATCTTGGGAGATTGTGCATAACTCTTTCTTGGAGAATCCAATTTCAGTTGAACAGTTGGCATTGGAAAGAGGACGCAAAGGGCTACTGCAGGACATAATTTCAGAACTTGGAGATCTAAAATTACAGAGTTACAGTTGTTTCAAGATCGAGCTCCTAAAATCAAGAAAAGGCAATATGAGGAAGTTTGATGGAAAGGATCTAATAAATTGGATACTATAGATGGAGCAATATTTTGATCTACATGAGGTGAAACTATTACAAAATGTACGTATTGCATCTTCATATTTAGAACTAGATCAATTTTATGGTATAAAGGGCTTTGTTCTTGTAAACCTCTTGTTACATGGTCAATTTTCATGGAGGAAATGATAGCACATTATGAGGATACAAAGAGAAACACCTTCTTTAGCCAATTGGTAAGTCTCAAACAAAAATGTTCTGTAGAAGAGCACACTAAGGACTGTAAAAAATTGAATATAATGGAAAATGATATTCCAGAGAAGCAGAGGATTGATGTCTCCATAGGGACTTTAAAGGATAACATTCAACATGAGGTTGGTCTTTGGGAACTTCATTCATTGGAGAATGCATTCAGGTTGGCAAGAAAAGTGGAAAGAAAAATTATGGCAACAAGGAAGTCTACCCCTCACAACTATAAAGATGGAAGTGTAATTTCTCCTAGCCTTCCACAACCTACAAGGTTGACACCACAACAACTGGAAGAAAAAAGAGAAAAAGGGCTTTGTTACAATTGTGATAACAAATACATTAAAGGTCATAAGTGTGTTGAGAAGAAATTATTTTATCTTGGATGTGGAGCATGATTATTTAGAGGTCTTTGTTTTAGCCAGATGTATAACCCAGGAAGTTTATACAGCCCTCCATGCGGGGGGGACTTGTCCCCCCCGCGGAGGTTTGGATGGGCTGATCCCCCCTGGTTGGGGGGTCCGGGGGCCAGCGGTCCCCCGACGAGGGTTTCAGCGGCAGCACCCTCGAAGCTAAAAACAAATGTAAAATTTCCTTGTAAAAGTATAGTAATTTCTAGTCAATCTGGGATGTTCATTAGGCAGATGATCTGAAGGTAGAACTTATGTTTATTATAGGGGTTTTTACCCTAGAAGGCAACCCCTATCTTCATTTGAGGGCATTGTATTGAGGTTGTGTGATAGATGTGTATTCTCTGAGCGAGAAAGAGAGAGGTGAGATTGTGAGAGAAAATAGAGGATATTATAGCGGATCTGTTGTAGGTTGTGTCTCTTCATTTTGTTGGATAATAGAAAGGAAGGACTGGCTGTTTGGGGTGGTTGTAGCCCAAACTAAGTGAACCATGTATATTTGTGTCTCTCTGGTTTTATGTTTTTTCTGTGTTTATATTTATGCAATATTCTATGTGTTCCATTTCTCTGTAATTTATAATTTTCTAACTGGTATCAAAGCTGAAGGTATATTTGGTTGACAAACTCATAGGAGAGAAGGGTTCCTGGTTCGAGTGGGAGCAATGGCGGAAGATGGTAAGTTTAGGGCTGAGAAATTCAATGGCTAAAACTTCTCGCTACGGAAGATGCAAATGGAAGATTATTTATATCAGAAAGATCTATACCTACCATTGGGCGGAAAAACAAAGATGCCGATGGGTATGATAGATGAAGAAAGGAACCTCCTCCATAGAAAGGCACTCAAAATAGTACGGTTGTGCCTCGCAGCGTCGGTCACCTTCAACATTTCAAAGGAAACAACGACAGAGGGTTTGATTAAGGCATTGGCAAAACTATATGAAAAACCCTCGGCCTCAAACAAGGTATTTCTTATGAAATGGTTATTTAATATGAAGATGTCGGAAGGTGGATCTATTATAGACCATTTAAATGATTTTAGTACTGTTACAAGTCAGTTAAGTTCTGTAGGGGTAAAATTTGATGATGAAGTTAGAGCTCTGTTATTCTTGCACTCATTGCCAGAAAGTTGGAATGGTTTAGTAATGGCAATTAGTAACTCTATTTCTGGATTTAATACTTTAAAGATTGATGATGTTGTTGGTGCTATCCTTAGCGAGGAAATGTGATGGAAAAGTTCCGGTGAGATATCGGGTAATGCTTTGAGTGCAGAGTTTAGGGGAAGAAAAATGGAAAGAGGAAAGAGCTTAGGATATCGCAGTAAATCAAGGAAAGGCAGATCCAAGTCCAGATTGGGGATAGTGTGTTGGATATGCGGAAAGAAAAGACACCTAAAGAAAGACTGTAGATCTCGGAAGGGAAAAGAAGGAGATGCACAATAAGAAAACAATCATGAAGCAAATGTAACAGGTGAAGTGTTACAAGATGCTTTGATTCTTTCTTTCGAAAATATCACTGATTCCTGGGTGGTAGATTCAGGGGCCTCATCCCATGCCACACCTGATAAGAAATATTTTCATGACTATGTTCAAGGAGATTTTGGACAAGTCCGTTTGGGTGATGATAAACCCTGTAAAATTTTTGGAATGGGTAAGGTTCTTGTAAAATAGGAGAATGGAAATCAATGGCTGCTAAAGGAGGTAAGGCATGTTCTAGATCAGAAGAAAAATCTGATTTCAACAGGGCAGTTAGGCGGTGAAGGTTGTGTGACAACTTTCATAGATAAAGCTTGGAAGGTCACCAAAGGAGCCCTAGTAATGGAAAAAGGCGAAAAGGTTGGTAGATTGTATTTATGCAATGGTATTTCAAACTCTGTTAATGCTTTAACTTCCAAAGGAGTAGATGCAACATTATGGCATCATAGGCTTGGACACATGAGTGAGAAGGGGATGAAGATCCTTCACTCAAGGAATCTGTTGCCGGGTTTGAAGAAGGTCGATTTGAACTTCTGTGAGAATTTCATTTATGGAAAACAGAAGAGAGTCATATTTCTCAGAGTTGGGAATGAAAAAAAGAGTGAAAAATTAGAGATTGTGCATACAAATGTATGGGGACCTGCTCAGGTATCATCTCTCAGTGGCTCTTGTTATTATGTTACTTTTATTGATGATGCAACTAGAAAAACTTGGATTTATTGTATTAAGAATAAATCTGATGTATTTGATACTTTCAAGAAATGGAAAGCTTTGGATGATATTGAGACATGGAAGAAATTGAAGTGTCTCAGATCAGACAATGGAGGTGAATATTGCAGAAAAGAGTTTGATGGGTACTATTCAGAGCATGGAATTCACAAAGAGAAAATAGTTCAAAGAACACCACAAGAAAATGGTGTGTCAGAAAGGATGAACAAAATAATCATGGAGCGTGCAAGGTGCATGAGATTGCATGCAAGATTTCCTTTACAATTTTGGGTAGATGTTGTAGATACTGCTATTTAACTAATAAATAGAGGGCCTTCAAGTTCCTTGGATGGTGGTGTTCTAGAGGAAGCATGGATAGGTAAAAAAGTAAACTACTCCTTTTTAAAGCCTTTTGGTTGTGAGGCCTTTGTCCATATTAATAAATAAAATAGAACAAAGCTTGAGGCGAAATCAAAGAAATGTATCTTTATTGGATATGGTGTTAATGATTTTGGGTATCGCTTATATGATTATGAAAATCATGAAATAATTAGGAGAAGACATTTAATATTCAATGAAAAGGTCTTGTATAAAAAGAAGTTGTAGGAAAAGAAACAGGAAAAAGAAAACAAGGAATACATAGTTCTTGATGAGATCATTGAAAAACTAAAGGTGCTTGAAAATAATAATAATCAACAGCCACAACAATAGAAACCACCAGAACAACAACAGGCACCCCAAACACTTGAAAGTGGTGTTAGAAGATCTACCAGGATAAGTATACCCCCTGAACGATACTCTCCTTCATTATATTATTTATTTTTTGAATGATTCTGTGAAACCACGAATGTTATGAAGAAGCAATGTAGTTGAAAACAGGAAGAAGTGGAGCTAGCCATGGAAGAAAGAGATGGAAATCTTAATACATAAACAGAACTTGGGACTTAGTCCGACGTTTGCCTACAGGTAAAACTTACATTGCAGAATAAATGGGTTTACAGGCTGAAGGAAGAAGATGGGAGGAAAACAAAGGTACAAAGCTAGACTTGTGGTGAAGGGGTTTGCATAGAAGAAAGGTATTGATTTTGATGAAATATTTTCTCTTGTTGTTAGAATGACCTCAATTAGAACTATTTTAAGTCTAGTAGCAGTTGAAGATTTGCATCTTGTGCAGTTAGATGTAAAGACAACCTTTCTCCATGGGGATTTGGAGGAAGAGATATATATGCAACAACCACAATGATATGAGGTGAAAGGGAAGGAGAAACTAGTGTACAAATTGAAGAAGAGCTTGTATGGCTTAAAACAAGCTCCAAGGCAGTGGTATCTAAAATTTGACAAGTTTATGTCTGAACAAGGTTATATTGGATGTCACTCTGATCATTGTGTTTATCTAAAAAAGAAAAACGATGGCAGCTATATTATATTGTTATTGTATGTAGATGGCATGCTTGTTGCAGGGTCTAAAATGTAGGAAATAAATGTGCTCAAAAGAAAATTGGAAAATTCATTTGCAATGAAGGATTTGAGAGTTGCAAAAAAAATCCTTGGTATGAGAATAATTAGAGACAGGAAAAATCACAAATTAACATTGTCTCAGAATGAGTACATAAAAAAGGTGTTGAAAAGATTTAATATGTACAATGCAAAACCAGTTAGTACACCTTTTGCTAGCCATTTCAAACTTAGAAAGGAAATGTGCCCAAAGACCCAAGAAGACATGGATTATATGTCTAAAGTTCCATATGCATCAGTAGTTGGAAGCTTAATGTATGCAATGGTTTGCACAAGCCTGATATTGCACATGCAATGGGAGTTGTAAGCAGGTACATGAACAATCCAGGAAAGGAACATTGGATGGCAATGAAATGGATTCTCAGATATTTGAAAGGTACCACAAATCAAGTATTATGCTTTAGTGGTTCAAACATTTCTCTATAGGGATATGTTGATGCAGATATGCCAGGTGACAGAGATAACAGGAGGAGCACTACAGGATATGTATTTAATGTAGGTGGAACAACTGTCAGTCGGGTTTCAAAAATCCAAAGTGTTGTTGCACTTTCAACAATAGAAGCAGAGTATGTTGCTGCTATAGAGGCTAGTAAAGAAATGATTTGGTTACAAAGGTTTATGGGTGAATTGGGTAAGAAACATGATATGGGCATGCTATACAGTGATAGCCAAAGTGCCATTCATCTTGCAAATAACTCAACATTTCATTCCAGGACTAAACACATACAACTCAAGTACCATTTCATACAATTAGTGTTGGAAGATGGAAAGTTGAAGCTGGAAAAGATACACACTAGCCAAAATCTTGCAGATATGCTAACAAAAGTTGTAACTAGGGAGAAACTGAGAATATGCTCAGTTTCAGTTGGTCTTCAAGGATGACGATGAAGATTAGAAATAGTCAGGTCCAAAGAGGAGTCATTGTCCAGCAAATGAAGCAGTGGTGGAGTTGCTACAATCATTCTCCAAGTGGGAGATTGTTGGGTGTGGAGAATGATTATTTAGAGGTCTTTGTTTCAGCCGGTTGTATACCCCAGGAATTTTGTACACCCCTCTGCGCGGGGGGGA
>APFE030604301.1:0-21905 GCA_000404065.3 Pinus taeda
CCATATTAGCTTCCATGCATTTCTTTAAAACATCCATCTTAGCTTCTACATCTTTCTTTAAACCATCCATCTTAGATTCTGTTCCTTTTTGTGCAAGAGACAGTTGTTGCACTTGGTCTCGTAACTTTGAATTAAAATGACCTGCCCATTTTTCAAGTGATAATCTTTTGATGATAAGAATTTTATTTTTAGAAATATTTTTGAAAATTCTTCATATTTTCTGTATTTATCTAAAAATAAAATATTATCATATTATTGTTTTTCTTATTCATATGACCCATTACATTGGAGTAAGGATCGAAAACTGTGAAGACTAAAGACTCTTGATTTTATAATCAAACTTTTGCTTTGAAGCTTTTTGAAGACCACTTTCAGAAATTGATGTGTTCTTAAGATACGGGCTTGACATCTTGTGATATTTTTAATTAATTAATGGATGCTTCTATGCTATACATTATTTACATATTAATTTATGTGGAATTTTGGGATATACTCTTAAATATTTCTTTTGAAGCATTGCAATATATTATATTGTCAAAATTGATAACCAATTTAGATCTATTATATGTTTAGTTATCATCGATGATAATAACTAATATTAAAATGTAATTGGATTGATTAGTTCTCATTTTTTAGATAGATTCTTTTTTGTTCATTTAATTCAGTATATTTCATGCATATTTATTTAACGATACTTAAATATATATATATATATAAATCAATCATTCCCAGGCTCTTTGCAAGAGCCTTAAAAAATTATCTTGTGTGGTTAATTAGACACAAATTCCATCTAGATTCAAACATGCGTATGAAATACTACCTTTCACTACATTGGGCTCGACCTCGATCCCATACACATGTGAAATCTTAAGTCATAGGTTGACCTCAACTCTAGCACAACTTTTATTCCATAGCGTTGGTTCTGACTCCAACTGTCGCTTACCATTAAGTTGCAAGGTCATCCCTAACCCCAAATCACTTAACGAAACCATGAATTTTTTCTTAGCCTTGAACTTGTCCATGAGTTCATGCCTTTGTTTTCTAGGGCTAAAGAAAAAAGGAGCTAATGAACGACCGCCTCCTATAAAGGCACATCTCATGCTTCATTTCCCATTACGATATTATGCATTTGGCTTGTGAACGAGATAAGGAAACCCTATTGCATACATAGTGGCATCTTCTCATTGTGATAACATTAGTTTCAAATTGACATTAATTTCCTTATAAGCCACAATGGGCCATACATGATAGTCTTGGTCATAAATCCGACTTGGTGGTTCTATAACCATTTGGACTTACGACAGATTTTGACCGTTAACCTTTGGGTTTTGTGAAGCACATATAGGTGCTATCCCTCTTGAATTTACAACCAATTTTTCCCTTCTTGGTTTTTAGATGGCATATGGTGCCAAAAGGCCACAAAGAGATCGACACACATTAAGTCATTAGGAATCCATCCATTGAAGGTCAATCACATGCATTGGCCATGGATATGAATACATAGATCGTTAGGAATCCCTCCTTTGAAGGTCAATCATAGGCATCGACCATGGATATGAATACATAGGTCTATATACTAAGAGTCCACGATCATTTCATTCCTTCTCGAAGCTTGAATGACCTCTCTTTAGATACTAATAGAAAGCAAAGGATGTTAGAGACAATCATGAATATATGGTGCCAAGAAGGGCTACAAGAAGATTTTCATTCGATGAAAAAGGAGAAGGATCGCTCCTCAAGTTAACTACTCAACCTGGATCATATATATAGGGACATATGCCTACGCAATACCTCTATAAAGAACAAGGATGAAACACTTGTGAAAGGTTTATAAGAAACTTGGCTATTAGTGGGGACACATAAATGGTGACCAAACTCCAACCTTAAGAGAAATAGTTATTAATAAAGGAGGGGACTTATGTCACCAAAAAGAGAGACTAAATATAATGTTGGATTCAAAGACATACAGGACATCCACCAAGTTAATAAGCCTAACTATAACCAACCATTCCATCAAGGATAACTAAGGTGTTCCAACATCGGGACAACACACATACTAGAACTCCTAGTTGTGAAGGACTAATTCAATAATGCATTCATAAAAAAGTGAAAATTCATAGGAAGTATGGGGTATCACACCACATAAACCAACCCTCTTGGCCATGCTCCACATCCCACAACATATGGAACTAATGGTTCAAGACCTTAATGAAATGATTGTGTATAACACACACCAAGGTGTACATCTCAATTACTGGAAGATGACACTCATACAAGGCCATAGGCTAACAATGATAACAAGGAGATGTTGGAAGTAATGCTTCCATGTCATGTGTTCCATGCGTATTACAAGTTGTCAGTGAGTATTCTGAGGTGTTTATATTTGTTATGAAAACATCTCATAGAAAAATAGAAAAGATAGATGAACACCTTAGAAATAAGCCTCTTCAAGGGGGTAATCTCCTTTACATTACACAAATGAACAATTCTTAGATGATACAAATGACAAGACCTCCTTTCTATATATAGGAGTCTAAGGGCTCATAATATAATCAGAGCCAACATAACAATAATAATGTAACGGCACAATAATAACAATAATGGGCTTCTATGGGGCACAATAATAACAATATGGGGACCACATGGGCACAACACTACACTAAGGGGGTTGTACTAATAACAATAAGGGGTTACACTAGTAGTATAGGGACCTAACATGCCCCTTTCCTTCAAAAAGTGTTGTCCTCAACGCTTGAGTAGTTCTTGATGCTTCTATATAAATTATTGTCCTCCCATGTGGAATCTTCAGCGGGTAAGTTCTTCCACTTGATGAGATACTCTAAAATTGATCTATTTCGTAGCTTTCGATTTCTCGGTTTTGTGACTGCTTCAGGTTCCAATATGATTTTTCCTTCCTTGTCAAGTTCTCGCAATGTTGTTTGAACTCGGACCTTCTGTAACTTATGAATGAGTTCCCACTCCTTTGGGCATATGGATATATGTAAGGCTTGATGTTTGGAGGAACACTTCATGGAATCAAATGAATAGCATGATCATGATCATGAATAGGTGGAGGCCTTTGGGAGTCTCAAATACCTTGGAATGATTGTCCAAAACGTTTTGGAGATCTGGAGAAATACATGATTTCGATGTGGGATCCTCTAGTGAACATAATTGTGCAATTACACCCCATTGTTCTTTATTTAGAAGCTTTATCACGATGTTAGAGTTGATTTAGTTTCCAAGTTTTCCTTTGATACCCCTCAATTCAACTTCCTTTCCTTCCCAAAAAAATTTGAAGAAAAGTTCTTGAAAATTAAAAGTTATCGTACCCAAAGATTGTAGCCATTCGATTCTTAGTAAAACATCAGCGCCACCCATTGAAATGGAAAGTATTGGGAAATTCAATACATATTCTCCCGTGGATAGCTTGATATTATGGCACTTTCCAGAGCAATTTATGGTTCCTCCACTTGCAACCATCACTTGACACTCCGATGCTGGATATAGGAAGCAATTTAATTCCTTGGCTATCTTACAATCAATAAAATTATGGGCACTGCCTGAATCAATCAACACTCTTACCTTTTTCTCCTTGATATGCCCTACTATCTTGATATTTTGAGGAGTGGTAATTTCTTCCAATGCATTACAAGATATGGTCGGATTGATTTCTTGAGACTCGATGTGATCTTTCAATTCTTGAATATTTTTCTTCTTGATATGTCCTTCTATATTGATAGTTTGAGTGGTAATTTTGTCTAATGCATTACAAGATATGGTCCGATTCATTTCTTCTTTCTCGATGTGATCTTTCACTTCTTGAACCTTTTTCTTCTTGATATGTCCTTCTATGTTGAGAGTTTTAGGAGTGGTAATTCTTATCAATGCTTTACAAGATATGGTCGGATTCATTTCTTCTTTCTTTGGGGTTGGTTCCTGGTGTATATACTATTCTTTTGACGTTTTTTGACAATTTTCTTCCTCCTCTCCACAATCAATGTAAAATAATTTCTTTTGAGCACACTTATGACCTTTAATGTATTTGTTATCACAATTGTAACAAAGTCATTTTTCTCTTTTCTCTTCGAATTGTTGTGGTGTAGCCCTTATAGGTTGTGGAAGGCTAGGAGAAACAACACTTCCATCTTTATAGTTGTGAGGGGCAGACTTCCTTGTTGCCATAATTTTGCTTTCCACTTTGTAACAAAGCCCTTTTTCTCTTTTTTCTTCCAATTATTGTGGTGTTTCTCTAAAGAAGGTGTTGCTCTTTGTATCCTCATAATGTACTATCATTTCCTCCATGAGAATTTACCACGTAACAAGTTGTTTACGAGAACAAAGCACTTTATACCATCAAAATTGATCCGGTTCTAAATATGAAGATGCAATACATACCTTTTGTATAGTGGTACACAATGTAGATCAAAATATTGCTCCATCTGTAGTATCCAATTTACTGGATCCTTTCCATCAAACTTCCTCATATCACCTTTTCTTTATTTCAGGAGCTCAACCTTGAAATGACTGTAACTCTATACTTTTGGATCTTTAAGTTCTGAAATTCTGACGTGTAGTGTCCCTCTGGGTCCTCTTTCCAATGCCACTAGTCTAATCGAATTTATATTCTTCAAGAAAGATCTATGCACAATCTCCCAAGATGCTGATTATATACCTTTTTAGAAGAGCGGACTTGTATGAAGTGCCATGTGTCACTGTTTTGATCTTCGGGTCTAAAAAATATATACAGGAAACTACAGTCCATCCTCATTTTGTACCTTCTTACTAAATTACAATTTGATGCTCAAAACAAAATTTATGAGGATTTTCCCAAGGTCACCTGCTTGGAATGTAATTCAGGAGTCTACAAAAAGGCCAACTTCCTCAAATCATATCTCCGCAAAATATTACGCAAAAAGCTCTGAAATTCAGATCTGAGGTTCAGCGCGATTTCGTCTCAAATGTGCTTTTTTTCACTTCTGAAACATCGCAGAAACAAAGTTATAGTGAAAATTCCACGATGACCCATTTGGAGTAGCGAAACCCTAGAATCCAAAGCTCTGATACCAAATGTTATGAAACTAGCTCACAAAAAGATAGAAAAGATAGTTGAACGCCTTAGAATTCAGCCTCTTCGAGGGGGCAACCTCATTTACATTACGCAAATGAACAATTTTTGGATGATACAAATGAAAAGACCTGATTTTTATATATAGGAGTCTAAGGGTTCATAATATAATCAGAGCCGACATAACAATAATAACGTAAGGGCACAATAATAACAATAGTGGGCTTAAGCCCCAAGGGTTAGCTCAGTTGGTCAAAAACCGTGCCTCGCCATTGTTAGGTCATAGGGTTGAATCCACCTAAAGCCCTTGGGGTCAGGTCTTGCCAGTAGGCTGAGGGGCAATTAGCCCAGCTAATCGCCCAGATTTTTCTGTGGATGTAGCGATCACTCACTGACCAGGGTGCTCGTGAACCTCACACAAAAAAAAAAAAAAAAAACAATAGGGGGCTTCTATGAGGCACAATGACAACAATATGGGGACTACATGGGCACAAAAATATACTAAGGGGATTGTACTAATAACAATAAGGGGTTACACTAGTAGTATAGGGACCTAACAATATTATAGATGTGGTTGTTTCCCATGTGTATGAGTTGTAATTGTGAATCCTAAGGAGTCAGTCTAGAAGTTGTTATTTCCCTATGTGTGTGAGTTTTCTATGAGTCATAGATCTACCTTATTCAGATCTTATTATTTAGAAGTCGGTGATCTAGTTATATATATGTAACTGTTTTATGTGATCAATAAAATAGAGTATGTGATTTGTTGTGTGTATAATCTCTGTTAGCTATCCTCTGTTTTTATAGCATGGTATCAGAGCTAGTATTGGCTTGACTCTCTCAAGGGAGGGATAGGAATATGTGACAGATCTTGAGTGTTATTATTTTTGTACATATTAGTATAGATGTGTAGGATTTTATTTTATTGTGTGAATTTTTTTTGTGATCCTATGTAAAGATTTGCTTGCTTCTTTACAACTTCTTCAAGCATCAACATATCCTTATGTTATCTTGTTATCTGTAAAGTTTTGTTTTTGCTTATCTTCCCAGACCTTGTGAAGGAGTTAAATTCATGCCTGAATGCTTTTTTCAAAGTTGTGTGTACTATCATATTATAAATCTGCAAAATCATGTTGTTTTACAGATCTGGATTTGAGATCTAGATTTGAGATCTGGGGTGGAGAAGTTTCAAGTGGCCAATGATATATGTCAAAAGTGTTAAAATTGGAGGCAGATCTCAAGTTTTTGCTTTTGCGAGGACGAGATCTCTGCGTCAAATGTTTATGTTGCAATCTTGTTCTAATCTCAAATTTTGGAGTTTTCATTTTAAACATATTGAGTTTGGTTAGCTCAATATGTAAGTGTAATTTTGTTGGAATTGACCACTCTAACAAATGCTACTTTCTGAAGACGAGACGATCCAAGACAAATATTGAACCCGATGCACAACTTTTGACCTGTGCTAAGGAGGGGTGTGGTGACTTGTCTATGTCTGAATGACAGCTAATAGTTTGATGATTATTGAGTTTGTAGTTGTGAAATGTTTCCATTTTGTTTATAAAAAGGGTTGGTTGTTCTTAAACTAGAAGCTCCAGTGTCTGGAACATCACTTCTTGTGTGTTACTAAGGTCATGTTGTTTGATCAACTTTTGAACACATTCAGTATCCAGATCCCCATCCTAGCAACAAATGGATAGTCGAAAGAAAAATATATGACAGATGGTTGTTGGTCCATAGGAATTTTCATTAATTAACAGCTCTTATTGCTAAAGTCCGAAAGAGCCGAGGGGTTAATATTGTTGATCTTGCAAATTTTATCAACAATGGTCACAAGCGATTACTTTTTAAATGGAGTTCAATTGACAGCTCGAAGATGTGGTGGTGAAAGAGCGAGATTCCAGAGTGGATGTGAGTGTTGATGAAGACCAGTCAGATAAATTGTCTTTGTTTTTGTAATACGTGTTTTTCATGTAAGAATTAAGGGAGGGTGTTGGAAGTAATGCTTCCATGTCATGTGTCCCATGTGTATTACAAGTTGTCAATGAGTATCCGAGGTGTTATTCCAGATGTGGTTGTTTCCCATGTGTATGAGTTGTAATTGTGAATCCCAAGGACTCAATCTAGAAGTTGTTATTTCCCTATGTGTGTGAGTTGTCTATGAGTCATAGATCTATCTTCTTCAGATTTTATCATCTAGAAGTCGATGATCTAGCTCTTATATATGGAATTTATTTATGTGATCAATAAAGTAGAGTATGTGATTTGTTGTGTGTATAATCTCTCTTAGATCTCTTCTATTTTCTAACAAGAGGAAACTTCAACTTGCCTCCTACTCGAGGCTTCAATTGAACCAATTTTTTTTATGCCTCTTAGGTATTTTTCCGAGGGTCCCGTTTCAATTATTCCAAGATTCAAGTTCTGCATGCTTCTATGTAGTTGGCAATCAATTGAAAGATTCATTCACAACAAATTTTTCAAAGGATTAGAATTCCAAATCAGGCTTGTCATTGTAACAATCTCCTTGTTTTTGTATTTTTGTTGGGACTTTTAAGAAAATTTAGGAAGAGTAATTTCCTTCCTTGTAGTTGTAAAAAATTGTTTAAGTAAATGCTTTGCTTAGTGGTTTTGAACTTCTGAAGAAAAAGGCCCAGTTACACTATTGTACTATTTCCTTCTAACTAAAAGCACTAAACCATTTTGATTCTATGACTCAATTGAGTGGAGCAAGATTGGTACTATTATTGATTTTGTGTTTGTTTGATCTTTGATTAGAATCATTTCAATTATCTATGTTTATATCTGAATTATTTAATATTACATTATTGTTTTTTTTTTTTTTATCTTTCTTCTTTAAGCATAAATAATTATAGTTATATGTTAATTTTGTTTGTGCTACGATTTAATTAACTATTTAATTGAATTAGCTATCATATGAAGATGGTTTAATTAACAATTTAACAAGAAGATCTACATTTCTGGTTATTCAGCTTCTTTCTGATTTCACGTATATAAAAGTTACTAGGGATATTTATTAGATGATAGTTTAGTTATATTTCATTCATCTTATTTCATTTCCTATGCCTAGAATCATTATCCGGCTCTCCATATTTCCTGTTTAATTACTATATTTTTAAGTCTGCTTTCATTGGATCATATTCCATAAAAATAAACATTAAGCAAATCCATTTTTCTAATGAATACCAAACCCATGGGTGACTCACTGTCATCCAAAGAACATGGTTAAACTAATAATCTACCTCATATTAAAACTTTGTAAAAGATTGAAAATGATATAATGGGTAGGCCATAATAGCTAACTAATTGAGCCAATCAATGCTTATGATAACAAGTTGAAGCTATTCATCAATTTCCCAACATGAAATCCTTTGTAATCAGACTTTAATTTATAAATAGTATAGATAGACATAATCAACTTGGGTAATTGCAGGGTGAAATGCAACTTTTTCTTTCCCACCATTGCACCATATTCCCCGTAATGGGAAACCATTTTTTGTCAATAGGTTCCCCAAAGCTCATGATGGGAAGGAGTGTTGGAAAGATTGGCTTGTAATATCCCTTTTTTATTTAATTATAGAATTTGCAACCAAAAAGTGCAGAGCAAGAAAGAATGGATGGAGGGTTTTTGCAAACGTTGAGGTGGTACTTACTGATGCAGGAGCATGAGGCTTAAAGACAAAAGGCTTCATTTTATTCCAAAAATCCAAAAAAAATTTACAAGCAAAGGAGTGGGATCCTTTAGCTGTCAATTTACAAAGTTTTCTAGAGAGGAATTGAGCTAGAATATAGGTATTTGAATTATTTTTGTAATTAATCCAAGTAGTTTAGACTTAGTTGAGATTCTTGAGGAGAATATCAAGCAGTTTAGGTATTTATCTAGGATTATATAAATTCAATCCATGGATTTAGGATCGGATTTTGGTTATGGAGAATTAGATTGTAAAATAATTAGCATATCTCTATATCTCTATGTATTTTATGTATGAAAGGTTAAATCCTGGAGGTTTAGATTCCTTCGAAATGTCTCTATGTATTGTTAATTTCTAGTTTGGCCTTTAGAATTCAAGGCTGATAATATAACTTTGTGTTATCAAAATTAAAAAATTTATTTCTGTGTGTTTGGATAATTAGAATATGTTTAAAAGAAATATAGTTTAACACAGTCTAAACTTGGCTAAAGGCCAATATATGGTGGAACAAAGAAAAAACCGGATAAAATCTGAGAGAGCATAAGAAAGAAGCCTAGAATTGTTCGATGGACAGAACTGTTAGTTCTACAGTAGTCGCGTGCAAATCAACGTCAAGGTTTAACCCAAAACTGGACGCAATATTTTATCAAATTGGGTTAATTGTGAAATTGATTTGGGATGTCCAATTGGAGGAGCGAGATCCAACAGATATTGCGTGGAAAAGTGAACAACGGTTACTAAAATTTTCGACCCTGATGAGCAATTCGACTGTGGCTTAATTCCGTTGAAGTCTGGATGATCTTAACGATATGTTGTGGAAGACACGATCCAACGGTAGTCATGTGGTAAAGGTATACACGAGTTAATCCAGATTTCATACCCAAGAAATTATAAGCTGGAGCTTTGTTTTCTTTTGGTTCCAGGTAAGTGAAGTTCTGCTATTTTCAAAGGTAAATTTTATCAATTCGGCTATTTTTGTGGAGTATCTAAGTTTGGAGGTGGATGACTGAAACTCTAAGGGAATTAGAAGAAGAACTTCCACCTGTGCTTGAGGAGATTGTTTCAGGATTTGAACAATTATCCCTTACACCTACAACCAGACCACCATTTGTGGTATCAGAGGAGCCTACTGACAGTGAATAGGATTTCAAGGATCAGTAAAATAAATCCCACATGTCTTTCAAAGTTGAAGGAAGAGGTGGTGGTCAAAGAAGAGGAAGACCAGTTGCAAATGCTAAAGTGTTAGAAGTTATGCCACAGATGCAAGCTAGATTGGAAGCAATTGAAATGGGAAGAGATGTAGATGTTGGAGATGTCAGTGAACTTGAAGCTGGAGCTGCAGAAGATGAAGAACCTATAGATGTAACTCTTGAAATGAGATTCTTTAAGTTAATATTGAGATCCACATCTAAGCCTAGACTTGAAGTTTCAATTTATATAGGAAGCTTGATCCTTGAAGAATTGATAGACTGGATTAATGACATGGAGAAATTCTTTGACTATGAAGAAACAAAAGAAGGAAAGAAGGTAAAGTTTGCTGTCACAAAAATGAAAGGACATGAAACACTTTGGTGGGATGGAGTGCAGGCAGAAAGAAGAAGATTTCGTAAACAACCAATTAAAAATTGGAACATAATGATGGCAAGGTTGAAAAGTAAGTTTTTTCCAAGTGATTATCAGCAAACATTATTTAGACAAATGCAGAATCTTAGACAGAGGTCTATGACAGTAAAGGAATACACACAGGAATTCTATAAAGTGAGTATAAGAGCAAGACAAATCCAAGATACAAATGAGAAGGTTGCAAGATATGTGAATGGTCTTAGAATGGAGATGCAAGATGAGATAAGTGTACTATCTCCTAAAACAGTATAAGAGGCTTATCAGATGGTAATGTAAGCTGAAGAAAAAATCATGAGGAAGTTGCCAAAAACAGAAGTATTTTCCGAGGAAGGGGAAGTCAAGGTGGTAGAGGAAGGCCTCCAACACCTAGAAATGGAGCTAGTAGCAGCTCAAGCTAGCATGCACACAGAGAAGGTGATGCAAGTGGCGGAGGGAGTTTTTCTAGAGGCAAAAGAGGCAGAGGCACAGGAAGAGAAGTAAGATGTTATAGATGTAACAAGATGGGATACAAATCCTATGAGTGCCTAGAAAACATAGGAATGAATCAGAGGAATGCAATTCTTTCTAAGACTGAAGAGGAAGCAACAAAGGTAATAGTAGAATAAAATGTACCAGATAAAGGAGAGTCTTTGGTAGTTAACAAAGTTATACTAAAACTAGCTAAGGAAACTCTTGAACCAGCATAGAGAAAAACCTTGTTCAGGACTATGTGTAAGGTTCAAGGGAAGTGTTGTTAGATGATAATTGATAGTGGTAGTACAGATAATTTGGTCTACATAGAAGTGGTGGAGAAATTGAAATTTAATACAAAGAAACAACCAACACCTTACAAGGTTTCATGGCTTCAAAAGGGGTATCAATTGATAATGAATGAGCAGTGTGAAGTGGAGATGCAGTTGGGAAAATACAGACACAAAATTTTGTGTGATGTGATGCGTATGGATGTGTGCCACATATTGCTGGGAAGGCCTTGGTAGTATGACAAAGGAGCTATGCATGATGGAAGGAAGAACACATATAAATTTACCAAAGATTGTGTCAATTGTACATTGCTGCCTATGGAAGAAGAGGATGTATCAAAGAGCCCTGATCCAAATACCCTTTTCCTGAGTGGAAAGGAGTACTTACAGCAAATGGAAGAAGATGAGGTAAGTTTTGCATTGTTTTGCAAATCCAAGGTAATAATTACTTCCACAAAAGTTTCTGATTTACCAATTGAAATTCAAGAGACGCTGGACAATTATTGTGATATCGTGTAGATGAATTTCCTGATGAGTTACCACCCATTAGAAAAATCAGCCATCATATAGATTTGATTCGAGGAGAAAATCTACCTAATAAAGCAACTTACAAGATGATTCCCACGGAGAATGAAGAAATCAGGAAACAGGTTCAGGACTGTTAGACAAGGGACTGATTAGAGAGAGTTTAAGCCCTTGTGCAGTGCCAACAGTGTTGAGCCCAAAGAAAGATGGAGGCTAGAGAATGTGCACTGATTCAAGAGCAATCAATAAGATAACCATCATGTACAGATTTCCTTTACCTAGAATTTAAGATTTGATGGATTGTTTGAGTGGAGCAAGATATTTTACAAAGTTAGATTTAAAAAGTATTATCATCAAATCAGAATTAGAGAAGGGGATGAGTGGAAAACTGGTTTTAAGGCAAATGAAGGATTGTATGAATGGATGGTAATGCCTTTTGGGTTTTCAAATGCTCCTAGTACATTTATGAGACTCATGAATGAAGTTTTGAGATAATTTATAGTTAATTTTGTGATATTATATCTGGATGATATATTAGTTTACAACAAATCAAAAGAGGAACATGTGAGACATCTGAATTATGTCTTACAGTGGCTACAACAAGAGAAATTATTGTCAAATTTAAAGAAATGTTCATTCATGAAGGAGGAGTTGGTGTATTTGGGTTTTGTTGTTTCTGCTAAGGGGTTAAAGATGGATCTTGAGAAGATCAATGTAATAATGTTGTGGCCTTCACCAAAAAGTGTCTTTCAGGTAAGAAGTTTTCACGGTTTTGCTAGGTTTTATAGGAAATTCATAAGGAATTTTAGTAAGATCAATGCTTCTATTATTGGTACTATAAAGAAGGACAAACATCCATTTAAATGGACTGTTGAAGTAGAAAGGAACTTCCAACTGTTGAAGAGAAAGATTACTGAGAAACCTATTTTGATTTTGCCTGATTTTAATAAATCTTTTCAAGTGAAGTGTGATGCCAGTGGAGAAGCCATTGGAGTTGTTTTAAGTCAGGAGGACAAACCTATAGCTTATTTTAGTGAAAAGTTGAATGAGTCAAAGAAGAAATATTCTTCTTATGAGAAGGAGTTTTATGCAGTGGTACAATCTTTGAAGAAGTGGAGACATTGCTTGATGTCTAAGGAGTTCATACTGTATTTAGATAACCTTGCATTACAATACATTATGCAACAACCAAAGATTAACCAAAAGCATGTAAAATGGGTAGAATACCTTCAAAATTTTAATTTTGTGTTAAAACATATAACTGGTCAATTAAACAAAGTAGAAGACGCCTTAAGTAGAAAAAGTGTTTTGGTGCAAGAAAGTCAAATTCAAGTGTTAGGGTTTGATTTTCTTAAGGAATTATATGAGAAAGATCTAGATTTTAAAGAGACATTTGAAGCTTGTGGAAATCCTGTTTTGTTAGATAGAAGTAAGTGGCTGGATTATTTCATGCAAGAAGGACTGTTATTTAAGAGAAATTAGTTGTGCATACCAAATTGCTCTATGAGAGAAATTTGATCTAGGAAGAACATAGTGGTGGACTTGTAGGACATTTTGGTGCAGACAAGACTTATGGGAAGTTGAAACAGTTTTATTTCTGGCTAAAGATGAGAGCTGAAGTAAAAAGGTATGTGAAGAATTGTAAATTCTGTTAGTATGCAAAGGGAAGAAGCCAAAACACATGTTTGTATGTTCCATTACCTATTCTAGATAGGCCTTGGGATATGGTAAGTATGGACTTTGTTTTGGGTTTGCCAAAAACTCAAAGGGGACATGACTCAATTTATGTAGTAGTTGACATATTTTAAATAAATGGCACATTTTATTCCATGTTATAAAACCAACGATGCTACTCCTGTTGCTAACTTGTTTTTTAAGGAAATTGTAAGGTTGCATGGATTACCTAAGAGCATTTCTTCAGACAGAGATACCAGATTTGTTTGTCATTTCTGGAGAACTTTGTGGAAGAAACTTGGTACTAAACTAAGTTTCAATTCTGCATATCATCCTCAGACTGATGGGTAGATTGAAGTTGTGAACAAAGCTTGGGTAATCTTCTAAGAAGCCTTGCAGGTGAACATCCAAAACAGTGGGATCAAGTTTTGTTACAGGCTGAGTATGCTTATAATGATTCTCTTAATAGGAGTACAGGGCAGAGTCCATTCCATATAGTTTATGAAATGCACACAAGAGGAGTGTCTAAATTGAGAGATTTGGGTAAAGCTAAAATGAGGAGTGCTCTAGGAGAATATTTTGATTCATAGATTCAAGCAGTTCATGAACAGGTGAAATAGAAGCTATAGGAAAACAACACTAAGTACAAGAACAGAGTAGATTTGAAGAAGAGAGTAGTTAATTTTTAGATTAGAGATTTGGTTTTGGCACACCTAAGGAAGGAAAGATTTCCAAAAAGGGAGTATAAGAAATTAAAATTCAAGAAGATTGGATCATGCAAATATTTAAGGAAATTTTCTGCAAATGCGTATGAAATTGAGTTAGCCCCTGGTATTTGAATATCTCCAATATTCAATGTTGTTGATTTGTACAGGTATGAAAAGGGGTAGGCAGATGACACAATAGACGACAAGGAACAACAAGAGGTGGATTGGTTAAAACAATTACCTACAGCAAAGTCATTGCAACTAGAGAAGATATTGGATAAAAGAGTGTTTAAGAAAACAAGGGGACATGAGTATTTTTAGTACTTGGTCAAGTGGAAAGATCAACCAATTGCTGATGCTACGTGGGTGACAGAAACCATGCTACAGAAGTTAGGACATTCTATAGAAGAGCTCATGGATAGGATCCCATGAAGAATCTTGTCCTCAGGAGTCTGATGCATGAGCATAAGCCTTAAAGACAAAAGGCTTCATTTTAATCCAAAACTCCAAAAAAAGTTTACAAGAAAAGGAGAGGGGTCCTTTAGCTGTCAATTTACAAAGTTTTCTAGATAGGAATTGAGCTAGAATATAAGTATTTGAATGATTTTGTAATTAATCCAAGTAGTTTAGACTTAGTCGAGATTCTCAAGGAGAATATCAAGCAGTTTAGGTATTTATCTAGGATTAGATAGATTCGATCCATGGACTGAGGATCAGATTGTGGATGTAAATTATTTTGGTTATGGAAAATTAGATTGTAAAATAATTGGCATATCTTTGTATCTATGTGTATTTTTTGCATGAAATCTTAAATCCCGAAGGTTTAGATTCCTTCGAAATATCTCTGTGTATTGTTAATTTCCAGTTTGGACTTTAGAATTCGAGGCTGATAATATAACTTTGTGTTATCACAATTAAAAAATTTATTTATGTGTGTTTGGATAATCGGGATATGTTTAAAAGAAATATAGTTTAACATAGTCTAAACTTGGTGGAAGGCAAATACTTGGTGGAATGGAGAAAAAACCTGATAAAAGCCGAGAGAGCCTAAGAAAGAAGACTAGAACATTCGATTGATAGAACCGTTAGATCTACGGTAGTCACATACAAATCAACGTCGAGGTTTAACCCAAAATCAGACGCGATATTTTATCAAACTAGGTTAATAGTGCAGTTGATTTGTTCCATCCGATTAGAGGAGCGAGATCCAATGGATATCGCATGGAAAAGTGAATGGCGGTTAATAAAAATTTTGAATCCGATGAGCAATTCGATTATGAGTTAATTCCATTGAATTCCAGATGATCTTAACCGTCCGTTGTGGAGGCTGTGATCCAACAGTAGGCACATGGTAAAGGTATACGCGGATTAATCCATATTTCAGACCTGAGAAATTATAAATTGGAGCTTTGTTTTCTTTCAGTTTCGGGCAAGTGAAGTTCTGCTATTTTCAAAGGTAGATTTAGCAATTCGACTGTTTTAGTGGAATATCTAAGTTTGGAGGCGGATGAATAAAACTCCAAGGGAATTAGAAGAAGAACTTCCACCTGCGCTTGAGGAGATCGTTTCTGGATTATAACGATTATCCCTTACACCTGCAACCAGACCACCACTTACTATTACTGCTAGTGCATCCACTCTTCAGATTGTAGGAAAGGAAACAAAGAAGATAAGCCTTCCACTTCAGTAAAGACGGTTCATCGTTCAATCAATAATATTTTTATCGGACGAGCCTTTGACTTATCTAAAGCTAGTTCAATGAATAAGATCAATCAACAGATGAGGCTTCCACTTTAGTGAAGTCTGTTCAATAAAAAAACAACTTAGGTGGTGGGAACATCAACAATATTTCGAGCTTCGAGCCTTCGACATATTTATTATAATTAAATAGCTCGGATAACTAAATACGGTAGGAGATTCATAATTCCGCAGTCGCAACTTAGGAGCTTAAATGCAACCGCCAAATGGGTATCAAAAGTTATGAAAGGTTTCTTCAAAATTGAAACGTGAAATTGACAGGTTGGAGATTTTAATACCTGTCATTTATGACGTGTTATTTTTATTATACATGTCAAATATGGGAAATCACACTATAATAATTCAATAGGTGATGAGTTCATACAAACTCCATATTATGAGAGTCAAATATAAGTTTTATATATGTTTGAATAATACCAAATAACTAATTTTTAAAAATAAATCATTCATATTAATTATAGTTAATAAATGGTTACAAAAACTATTTACATTAAAAACACAACACCAATTAAAATATATTATCTACTTTAAAAACACAACATGACTTAAAATATATTAAAAGATTATTTATCATTTTATTTTGCAAAATTTCATAAGCATTTTTCTTAGAGTTACAATATTATTGTTATTTAATGAATATTATATAAACAATATGATCTATTAGTTGGAATTTTAGAACCAATACAATTTTAAAATATTAATTTAGAAATGTATAAATAAATATTATCATGTATACATATTATTATTTTACAATAACAAATTACATATAAATGTTGCTTTAACAAAATTTTGGTATAGATCATTTGATAAATATTTTTTGAATACTAAATATAGATTACTTTTGAAAATAATTATCAAATTAATTCAAGTCTTAATGATATTACAAACATTTCACATTCTCAATTAACAAAATTAATATATTACAATTAATTATAAAACATATTCCTCGTAAAAAGTCACATGTTCAAATCCATAGGCGACAAAGTATGTACATGCATGTAGAATTTACAGTCAAATACCAATTGGGAGTGGGTCCCCTGTCCCAAAAACAAAGGAGTCTCATACACCAATTTGGTGTTTGTTTGTCTGAGATCTTCAAAATATATCATCATCATCATATGGATATAACCTAATGGAGTCACAAATATTTTATATGATTAAGTATATCAAAAAAATTGATATATAATAACTAATTATATAAAGAGTAGTCTAACAAGGCCACAATTGCTAATCTTTAGGATTTTAGGAGTCCCATGGGATTTTAATGGTTCTAAATCCATTTCCACCATCAAATACATGATTCAAACACTCTTATGGTTAGATTTTTTGAAAAAAAATGGTTGGATTCCGGTGGTAAATGATTTTCTGGGCGAAATTGTGGTCTCAGTAGACAACACATTTTATAATAGTGTAGTCTAAATAATAGTTTTTTTTCTCTTTTACGGTAAATTTTACCCAAATTTTGGTAAAGATATTTTAGAATCATAAGTTTGAGTTGTATAACCTACTAAATCTCAACACCCCAAGGTTTTCTAGGTTGTTGAATCCTGTCATAAATTCAAAACACATTTTTAGTAACAAGGAATATCATTCTTGCCCAAACGTGGCCCAAAATCCCCCGTCCCCATAAGAGCTTCCACCTTCACAAAATGGATATATAATAACTAATTCTATAATATTGTAGTGTGGCTAATAGATGATTTTTCTCTTTTAAAGTAAAATTTACACAAAATTTGGTAAAGAAAATTTAGAATAATATGTTTGAGTTGTGTAACCTACTAAATTTGATTGCCCTAATATTTTATACATTGTTGAATCTAGTCATAGATTTAAAACACATTTTTAGTATCTAGAAATCACATTCTTGGCCAAAAGTGGCCCAAAATATTCTCAAAAACCAATTTTGAAGTAAAACTGTCTCAAAAATTCCCAAAAATTCACCAAAACCAAAATTTCTCCAAATTTCTTCAAAATGGGTCCAAAGTTGCTCCATGAAGTTCTGAAGTGGTATGATATGCTATGAGGGAAGCATGATCAAGAAAATCAAACTTAACACTCTTTTTTTCTTATTAGGGTTTCCTTAGGTTTTTCCTTCAACTACTTGATTTTGAACTTGGCAACCTAATTCCTTGTATAATAATGGGAAGCCATGTGTCTTTGCAGCCTATTGTCTCTATTAGACCCCTTGAGAAGCTTCTACAAATTATCATTGAATTTTCCTAGCCAATATTCCTTGTCTTCGTCGATATCTTTGTGAATGAGCTTTGATGTAGGGTTGGTAGAATTAGGCATCCAACTCTTGAGTTTTGAACCATTTCTCACCAATATTCAGTATCCTTGTGGATGTTGCTATGATGTCAGTTGATATAGTGAATGTCACCCCTGCATTTGGGACTTGATCCTTCTTAAGATGTGTGGTAAACAAACTAGTCAACTTAGTATGACATTTCACTTTTTTCAACTTGCTCACAAAACTCAAGACGCCCTACATGTTGAAAACATTGCTTGGAGAGTGGTGAGGAAATCAACTACTGTGTATTTGATGGTTCATATATTGACACTTTCCCACCTTTGTTGTAATTTTTATGCCCCTCCTCTATAGTAGATTGTGATCGCAAACCCTAGGGGAAAAACAGGGGAAGGGAAAAAAGGATGGGATGATGGGTTTAGGGAGTAGGAATAGGTGTGATAAAATTTTAGGTGGGGAGAGATGTTAGGGACCTTAGGGAAGTAGAGGGAGGTTGAAAGGATGATGGAATAGGGCTAGGAAACTTTTACATAAGCCCTTACAAAGAAAACTGATAAAAGCGCACTGAGTAGGGTAGGTTTTGGAAATAGCTCTTAGGGAATGAAAATGATAGGGTTTAGGGTTTTAGGTATGTATTTAAGTGTGTAGAAGGTTAGGGTATGACACGAGAGGGATTCTTAGGGTTTTGAAATTGAGAAAGATAGTATTCAAGTAAATCATAGCATAGGAGCCAATGAGAAGTTTCCACACCATAAGATTTGATAAACTGAGTGAAAGATACTGTGAGAGGCTTAAACTTACTTGTTTGACCCTTATGAGAGCTTGTGCTGAGCTTGGAGACCTTCTGAAACCACTTAGAATCCTTTTAACACAAATCATAGCACCACTACAAAAAGCACAACTTCTAAAGGAAAAGCGTAGCGTGCAGTTTTGAAAAGCGCAACGACTACAGAAAAGCGCAGTGACTGGACAAAAAAACGTAGCGATTGGGGGAAAAAACTGATTTTTTGATAATGTATGGCCCTAAACTTGTGAGGAAATTATGGATGATGGATGATATCTACCTTTACAATGTTATGAATGAGAGGAATGAGAGAAAAGTGGTCTTTATAGGCCATAAAACTCAATTTTGTAATGGTCGGGTGGCCCACCATAATTTTTATTTTGCTTTTTGATATAAACTATGTAGCTTGGAACTTTTTCATGAAGATTTGAAACATAACATATTACATCATTATGAAGTGAATTACACTTAGAAACATAACTCTTTGATCAAACCCTACTAGTACTCCTTCATTTCCGGGTTTATTCAATGAAATCACAACCTTGATGACTCTAACCCTAATGACCTAGTGGAGACACTAAGCTGAATGAAGACCATGGTGACATGAATGAAATGATGATGATGATTTTTCAATGATGGCACATCCAACTGAGTGATGGTAGTGACCGAACATGGAAATATTGAAGGAGCAATAGTAGATCTAGACACACTAGCCAACGACCAAATTTTGTTTTGAAACCTAATGAAATGATAAAATTTGACTTCAGACCCCTAACAAAACTTCGTAAAAGCATATTTGATCACTAGTCATAGGAATAACTAACTGACACTAACAAGAAGTACCTTCAGTTCATTGGGTTGTGTTATATTCTTTCCACGACTAGCCCACGTAGTTAACTAGGGGGTTGGAGTGGGGGGCAGAGTCCCCCTTCATTGCACTGATTGTGTAGCAGGGGGGGGGGTCACAAGGGGTTTGAGGAGTACTCATAACCCCACTTTATTGGGTCTAGGGAAACACCTCGAAATTTTTTGTTTTTGGACCCTATGTTAGGATGGGTGGACCCACCTATGGTTTTATGCATGATTTTCACACATGTTTTTTTGACGCGATGGTTTTTGGTCTATGGTATTGGACGCGATAGTTTTTTCGGTCCATGGTATTGGATGCTTCGGCATGTATAAATGTGTATTATAACATTGAAAGAAACATAATGAAAAATCAAGCTGGTAGTCCCGGTTTTGGGATCTAGGGAAAAGTCTCTGTGTATATGTGTTTTATTGTTATGCTCTCGCATTGTTTATTTTACGTGTTTTAAAATTCGTATGCAGGTAGTTTCTGTATGGAGTTAAAACCTACATTTGGTTTTAGAGTTGTTTTGGCTGCAAGGGGACACCTTTGTTGTTGAGGGGTTTCACTCGGGCCTATGGTAGACCCTCTTTAGTGGGAGATCTGTGAGATCGATTCTAGTAGTAAAAGAAAATGGCGAGCAGTGGAAAGATAGAGATCAAGAAATTTAATGGTCAAAGTTCTGAGTTGTGGAAACTCAAGATGGAGGATCTGTTGATGGATAAATATCAGTGGATCGTGGTAGATCTAGGTACTAAACCAATGGGAGTGTCCGATGAAGAATGGAAGAAGTTGGATTGGAAGGCAAAGAGCACAATACGATTGTGTGTCTCAGATTTAGTATTGATGAATGTATCAGGGGAAGCTATGGCGAAGGCTTTGTGAGAAAAGTTAGGGACTTTGTACCAATCTAAGTCTTTGGTGAATAAACTGTTCCTACGGAAAAAGCTGTATAACTTGAGGATGAAAGATGGAGACTCAGTGACAGAGCATTTGAATGCATTTAATACTATGGTAAGTCAGTTAGCATATATTGATATTAAAATTTCAGATGAAGATAAGTGCATCAGTTTGTTGTGTTCTCTACCAGATTCGTGGGATAGTTTAGTTATTGCAATAGGTAGAAATGCAACTTCCTTGTAGTTTGATGAAATAGTCTCATCCTTGCTGATGGAGGAGATGAGACAGAAAAATATGGAGAGCCAAAATGTTGATGCCTTATCTGTACGAGGATGATCCTAGAACGGAAATAAAAATAATTCATCGAGTGGGAGATATAAATCTCCAGGAAAACCTGTAAAGATGGTGTGCTGGAAATGCGGAAAGGAAGGGCACTACAAAAGGGACTGTAAATCTAAAGCTCCTGATAAAGGAAAGGGATCTAATGATGCTCCTTCTACAAAGGGGAAAACCACCTCAGATGAAGGTGGGGATGTGTACTTGGCTTCTTCAAGTACACATGTAGATCATGAGGCATGGTTGATTGACTCAGGTGCATCCTTTCACTTCACTCCCCATAGAGAGTGGTTTTGCGAGTATGAGAAATATGATGGTGGTGTCTTCTTGGGGGATGTCAGGAAGGCTAGAATCATTGATCGTGGAAAAGTAAAGTTGAAGCTACAAGGTGGAAGGGTTAAAACACTTCCGGGTGTTTTGCATATTCCTACATTAGCCAGAAATCTGATTTCTATTAGCAAGCTCGATGATGCAGGTGTAAAAATAATGTTCGAGAAGGATACCTAGAAGATGGTGGGGAGCACTGGTATTGATGCGGGGAGTTCAGATTGGAACTTTGTACACGCTGCAAGGTAGCACTGTTATTGATGGGTGTAATAGTTTTGTGGTTCCTGAAAGTGGAGCAGAAAATCTAGTGGTCTCTGGAGAGAAGACCATGCTGTGGCATCAGAGGCTTGGACATATTGGAGAGAAGGGCCTTCGGATACTTCATGGTAAAGGTGTGGTATAATGTATGAATAATAACTCTCTGTATTTTTATTTCAGTGAAAATTGTGTATATGGGAAGCAGAATTGGGTGAGTTTCTGTTATGAAACCAGCTCAAGAAAATGATAGAAAAGACAGATCAACGCCTTAGAATTCAGCCTCTTCGAGGGGGAAACCTCCTTTACATTACATAAATGAACAATTCTTGGATGATTCAAATGACAAAACCTCCTTTCTGTATATAGGAGTCTAAGGAGTCACAATATAACCCAGTCGACCTAA
>APFE030604301.1:21925-73087 GCA_000404065.3 Pinus taeda
GGAACTCCTCAATGTGCTCCATTATTGAACCCTTTTATTTGAGACTTATCAATTGGCTAAAAAAAGTGTTTCTTTTTGCATCCTCATAATGTGCTATCAATTCTTCCATAAAAATTACCCAAGTGATAATTTGTTTATGAAAGCAAAGCCATTGATACCATACAAATTGATTTGGTTCCAAATGTAAAGTTGTAATATGTACCTTTTGTGTGTTTTGCACATTATTGAGATCGAAAAATTGCTCCATCTATAATATCCATGTTGTGGGATCCTTGCCATCAAACTTCCTCATGTAGATTTTTGGAATATAGTGGGTCTTCGATCCAACATTAGAGTCTATGGAATCATGACTAAAATTTCTTTTGTTCTCGTCATGAGTTTCCTTTACTACCCTTTCACCATTAGTGAACATTTATTGTAGCAACTTATTCATATTTATCTTCAATTCTTCCATCTTATCATCCATGCCATCCATTTTATCATCCATGCCATTCATCTTAGCTTCCATGCCATCCATCTTAGCTTCTACGCGTTTTTTTAAACAATACATCTTAGCTTCCACACCTTTCTTTAAACCATCCATCTTAGCTTCTACATCTTTCATCTTCGATTCTGTTACTTTTTGTGCAAGTGAAACTTGTTTCACTTGGTCTCGTAATTTTGATATATCATGTGGCATTTCTTCCTCTTCTTCATGAGTCATGCTAGAGCTTTCAGGTTTCTTACTAGGTGTTTGCATTTTCTTTCATTGGGGCATCAATTACTGATAATAATCCTTTACTATGCCCTTTGAATTCCTTCTAACTAATTTTTCAAACCAAGCTTATGCAAAAATTTAAAAAAAAACTACACACCTTTTCGTTACTTTCTAGGAGCTTGATATTGACTCTGATGTATCTCTGTAATTTCAGATCATCAAATTTTGAAATTATGACCCATAGTAGCCCTCTACGTCCTCTTTCCAATGCCACCAGTCTAATCCAAATTGTATTCTCCAAGAAAGAGTTATGCACAATCTCCCAAGATGACCTGATTATAGACCTTTCCAGAAGAGCTAACTTTTATAAAGTGCCACATGTCACTGTTTCAACCTTTGGCACTGAAAAATATATAAAAGAAACTATAGTCTGTCCTCTTTTTGTAGCTTCTTACAAAATTTCAATCTGATTCTTAGAGAGAAAGTTATGACAATTTTCCCTAGGTAACCTATTTGGAATGTAATTCAGGAGTCTGCAAAACGACCAACTTCCTCAGATCATACCTCCACAAATATAGCACGAAAGACTCTGAAATTCAGACCCAAGGTTTAGTGCGATTTATTTCAAATGGGTTTTTTTTCTCTTCTGAAATGTTGCAAAAAAAATTATAGCAAAAACACCACAATGACCTATTTGGAGCAGCAAAACCCTAGAATCCAAAGCTCTGATACCAAATGTTATGAAACTAGTTGACAAAAAGATAGAAAAGAGAGATCAACACCTTAGAATTCAGCCTCTTCGAGGGGGAAACCTCCTTTACATTACACAAATGAACAATTCTTGGATGATTCAAATGACGAAAACCTCCTTTCTATATATAGTAGTCTAAGGAGTCACAATATAACCCAGTCGACCTAACAATAATAATATAAAGCCAGAAAAATAACAATAGAGGGATTCTATGGGGCACAGTAATAAAAATATGGGGACAATAGGGGCACAACAGTATTAATGAGGGATACAACTACAATAGTAATGGGGTAATCACTAGTATTATAGGGACCTATCATGCCCCTCTCCTTCAAAAAAGTGTTGTCCTCAATGCTTGAGTAGTTCTGGATGCTTTTGTATAAAATTCTCATCCTCCCATAAGGAATCTTCAATGGATAAGTTCTTCCACTTGATGAGGTGCTCAGAAATTGATCGATTTCGTAGCTGTCAAGTTCTTGTTTCTGTGACTACTTCTAGTTCTAATATAATTTTTCCTTCCTCATGAAGTTATGGCAATATTGTTTGAACTGGGAGCTTGTCACCTATAACCTTCTTTAACCATGAAACATGGAAAAATGGGTGCACTCAAGACGCTGCAGGAAGCTCCAATTTGTATGCCATAGAACTAATCTTTTGCAACACCTTGTACGAACCATAATACTTTGGTGATAATTTATTATCCTTCTTAGCTTGCTTGAGGGACATTTGCTTATATGGTTGTATCCGTAGGAATACCCATCACCTACATCAAAATTTCTTTCGCTGCAATGTTGATCTGCCTGTTGTTTCATTCTATTCTGTGCCAACACGAGGTTATCCTTTAAGAGTTGGAGGACTTGTTGTTGATGTTCGATGTGATGTTCCACTGGTTGAACCTTAGAATTTTCTCTTAAATATGATGTGATGGATGGTGGTTCATACCCATAAAGTGCCATAAATGGGGTCATTTTTGTTGCTGTATGGAAGGAAGTGTTATACCACATTCAGCCAGAGGCAACCATTTGACCCCATTGTGTCTGTTTATCAAATACAAAGCAACGAAGATATCCTTCCACACATTTGTTTACTATCTCAGTTTGCCCATCAGATTGAGGATGATAAGATGAGCTATGAGCTAACTGAGTACCAAGACAAGAAAATAATTTTGTCCAAAAATTTCCAGTGAAAATGGGATCTCTGTCACTTACAATAATCTTTGGGTTTCCATGTAGCTTTTGAATTGTTTCCATAAATGCAGTAGAATATTGTAATGGCTTTAAATGGATGTGATAATGCACAAAAGTGTGCATACTTGGTAAGTCTGTCAACTACCACCATGATGACACTCTTTCCCTCAGACTTGGGTAAACCTGTGACAAAATCCATTGAAACCTCCTCCAACGTTGGCTTGGAATGGATAAAGGTTGTAATAGACCCGGTGTCTTAATTGTTTCAACTTTATTTTGTTGGCAAACCAAACATTCCGCCACAAAGTTTTGAATATCTGATTTAAGGCCATCCCAAAAAAAATTCCTTCTTAACCCTATGGTAAGTTTTTAAAAATTCCGAGTGCCCTCCTAAGGGAGAAGTGTGCAATTCCATAAGAATCTTTTGTTTTAGCTGGAATTCTTACAGAGGTATAAGCGATCTTTGTACCATAATGAATCATTTTGCCAACTAAATGTATCCGACGTACTAGAATCTTGTTGTAACTTTCGAATAATAAGTGCCCACACTTCTTCATCATTCTTCCATTCCCCCTTGCTTCGTTTATCCAATCTGGTTGGATAATAGAAATGGCGCACAACAATGCTTCCACATCCTCATCCTTTCTTGAGAGTGCATCTGCCACCACATTTTGCTTCCCTTTTTTGTAGATGATTTCAAAGTCATAACCCAACATCTTTTTGACCCACTTTTGTTGCCTTCAAAGGATAATATTTGTTCTAAAAAGTATTTAAGGCTATCATGATCCGTTTTTACCTTGAAGTGTCTTCCCATTAGGTAGGGTCACCATTTCTTAAGTGCATGGAGTATTGCCAACATTTCCTTCTCATAAATAGCTTTGTTTAAAAACTTTCCCTTGATTGGACGACTTTCAAAAGCAATGGGTCTTTCATCTTGCATTAAAACAACACCAATTCCATTTCCTGAAGCATCACATTCCACAATAAAGGTTTTTGTGAAGTCCGGTGTAACTAAGACAGGTGCTTGGCACATTGCCTCTTTAAGATGTTCGAAGGCCTTTGTTGCTTCTGGAGTCCATGAAAATGCATCTTTCTTCAATAGTGTTGTTAGAGGTGTTGCTATTCTCCATAATTCTTAACAAACTTGCGATAATACCTTGTCAACCCGAGAAATCCTCGCAGATGCTTTATGGATGTGGGGATTTTCCATTCCTTAATGGCTTTAATTTTGCTAGGGTCTACCTTAACTCCTTCATGAGATACAATATGACCTAGATATTCCACCTCTTGTACTCCAAAAAACATTTGGATCTTTTTGCATATAATTGTTTCTCCTCCAATAGTTGTAGCACCCTATCAACATGTTCAACATGATCCTTCCAAGACTTGCTGTAGATTAGTATATAATCAAAAAATACTAACACAAATTTTCTAAGGAATGGTTTGAAAATTTGGAATTCATCAAACTTTGAAATGTAGAAGGTGCATTGGTAAGGCCAAAAGGCATGACCAAAAATTCATAATGACCCTTATGAGTTCTAAACGATGTTTTTAGAATGTTAGTCTTCATTCTGATTTGATGATATCCTGAACGAAGATCCAACTTGGCAAAGTAAATTGATCCATGCAATTCATCAAATAATTCATCAATGACAGGAATGGGAAATTTTTCTTTAATAGTGAGCTTGTTGAGCTCCCTATAATCTGGACACATGCGCCATGATCCATCATTCTTGTGAACCAATACTATTGGAGTAGAGAAAGAACTTTGACTAGGTTGAATTATATCAGCCTCTAGCATTTCTGCAACCATATGTTCAATTTCACTCTTTTGGGCATAGGGATATCTGTAAGCCCTGATGTTTGGAGGAACACTTACTGGAATCAAATGAATAGCATGATCATGATCACAAATAGGTGGAAGGCCTTTGGGAGTCTCAAATACCTTGGAATGATTGTCCAAGACTTTTTGGAGATCTGGAGAAATAGATGATTTCGATGTGGGAACCTTTAATGAACATAATTGTGCAATTATGCCTCGTTGTTCTTTCTTTAGAAGCTTTGTCATTGCGTTAGCGCTGATTATCTTTTCCGGTTTCCCTACGATACCCCTTAATTCAACTTTCTTTCCTTTTGAAGAGAATTTCATGAAAAGTTCTTGAAAATTAAAAGCTATTGTACCCAAGGATTGTAGCCATTGGACTCCTAGTACAACATCAACACCACCCATTAGAATGGAAAGCATTGGGCTATTCAATACATATTCTCCCATGGATAGCTTGATATTATGGCACTTTCCTGAGCAATTTATGGTTTCTCCACTTGCAAGCATCATTTGACACTCTGGTGCTGGATATAGGAAGCAATTCAATTCCTTGGCTATCTTACAATGAATAAAATTATGGGTGTTGCCCGAATCAATGAACATTATTACCTTTTTCTTCTTGATATGCCCTTCTATCTTGATAGTTTGAGGAGTGGTAATTCCATCCAATGCATTACAAGATATGGTCAGATTCAGTTCTTCTTTCTCTAGGGTTTGTTCCTAGTGTATATCCTCTTTTTTTGACGTTTCTTGTTCTTTTTCTTCCTCCTCTTCACAATCTATGTAAAATAATTTCTTCTGAACACACTTATGACCTTTAGTGTATTTGCTATCACAACTGTAACAAAGCCCTTTTTCTCTTTTTTCTTCCAATTGTTGTGGTGTCAAACTTGTAGGTTGTGGATGGCTAGGGGCAACAACACTTCCATCTTTATTATTGTGAGTGGTAGGCTTCCTTGTTGCCAGAATTTTGCTTTCCATTTTTCTTGCCAACCTGAATGCCTTCCCCAATGAATCAGGTTCCCAAAGGTGAAACTCATGTTGGATGTTATCCTTTAAAGTCCCTATGAAAACATTAATCTTATGCTTCTCTGGAATATCTTTTACCCTTACATTCAATTTTTGGAAGTCCTCAATGTGCTCCACCATTGAACCCTTTTGTTTGAGATTTATCAATTGGCTAAAAAAGTGTTTCTTTATTGTATCCTCATAGTGTGCTATCATTTCATTCGTAAGAATAGCCCAAGTGACAATTTGTTTACGAGAGCAAAGCCATCGATACCATACAAACTGATTTGGTTCCAAATATAAAGTTGCAATGCGTACCTTTTGTGTGTTTTGCACATTATGGAGATCGAAAAATTGCTCCATTTGTAGTATCCATGTTACAGGATCCTCGCCATCAAACTTCCACATATCGATCTTTGGAACATGGTGGTTCTCCGATCCAATGTTAGAGTCTATGAAATCATGATTAACATTTATTTTGTTCTCATCATGAGTTTCCTTTACTACCCTTTCACCATTAGTAAGCATTTCTTGTAGAAACTTTGTCAAATCTGTCTTCAAATCTTCTATCTTAGCTTCCACGCCTTTCTTTAAATCATCCATCTTAGCTTCCACGCCTTTCTTTAAATCATCTATCTTAGCTTCCACGCCATCCATATTAGCTTTTATGCTTTTCTTTAAACCATCCATCTTAGCTTCCATGCCATACATCTTAGCTTCTATGTCTTTTTTTAAACCATCCATCTTAGCTTCTATTACTTTTTGTGCGAGTGAAATTTGTTGCACTTGGTCTCATAATTTTGATATATCATGTTTCATTTCTTCCTCTTCTTCATGAGTCATGCTAGAGCTTTCAGGTTGCTTATTAGGTGTTTCTATTTTCTTTCTTTGGGGCATTAATTACTGATAATAATGCTTCACTATGCCCTTTGAATTCCTTCAAACTAATTTTTCCAACCAAACTTATGCAAAAATTAAAAAGAACTACACACCTTTTTTCATTTTGAAGGAGCTCGATATTGAATCTGTTGTATCTTTGTAATTTTGGATCTCGAAGGTTTGAAATTACTTCCTGTGGTAACCCTCTAAGTACTCTTTCTAACCCCATAAGTTTGATCAAGATTGGATTCTCCAATGAAGAGTTATGCCAAATCTCCCATGATAACTTGATTATAGACTAGTTTAGTAGAGCAAGCGTGTGCAAAGTGCCACATGTCACTGTTTTGACCTTAGGACCTGAAACTGATACACAAAAAACTACAGTCTATCCTCTTTCTGTAACTTATGAAATTTCAATTTGATGCTCAGAAAAAAGCTATGACGATTTTCTCCAGGTCACCTGTTTGAGATATAATTCGAGATCCTACAAAAACCCTAACTTCCTTGGATCATATCTCCAAAACTATAGCGAGAGAAGATTTGAAATTTGCATCCGAGGTTCCGAGTGATTTCGGCTCAAATGCGTTTGCTTTTTCGCTTCTGAAATGTCGCAGAAAAAAGTTATAGCGAAAATTCCGTGACCTGTTTGGAGTAGCAAAACCCTAAAATCCAAGCTCTGATACCAAATGTTATGAAACCAACTCACAAAAAGATAGAAAAGATAGATCAATGACTTATAAATCAGCCTCTTCGAGGGGGAAACCTCCTTTATATTACATAAATGAACAATTCTTGGATGATACGAATGATAAAACCTCCTTTCTATATATAGGAGTCTAAGGGGTCACAACATAAGCAATGTCAACCTAACAATGATAATATAGGGGCACAAAAATAACAATAGTGGGCTTCTATGGGGCACAATAATAGCAATATGGAGACAAGAGGGGCACAACAATAACAATAAGGGATACAATGACAATAGTAATGGGGGAATCACTAGTATTATAGGTACCTAACAAGTGCACTCACTGGAACAGGAAAATCTTCCTACGACCTTACTATCCCTGCCTCTCTCTCACTGCTTTGAGCTCAGTAGCTCTTTCTCTGGCAACTCAGTGCTGCTACTCTAGAGTTTGATCTACCAGTAAATTCGAACTACTGGTGGCTCCAGTGTGTTCTCCAACCCCCATTAAATTTCTTCTCATAATCTCTGGTTGAGACATCAACAACCAAGATTAAAACATAATCAATGGCTAAGATTAACTAGAACTCGATCCACGTCTTCTTCTAGAAGATTCTCACCATGGCTTAATTAATATCCTTTAATTAATCATATTTCCTAAGTTTAGACTTGGGAAACATTAAAAAAACAATTCATTATTTTAATTAAGTCGTCTCTAGGTGGAATTTCAAGAAACGATTTCTGGGTTTTGGAGAATACATGTATTCTAGCCTCTTCACCAAATTTGGTGGTTACAACACATCCAATGCTACAAAAACTAACACTCCCTCTTAGCGAGGAATGTGTTCTAGCGCTGCAACCCACTAAAGCAACACCATGTCTCTGCACCACCTCTTGTCACGCTGCTGATGTCTGGCTGCTGCTACCCACCAACTACTGCGCAATTCTGATATACATTGCATCTGTGCTGTTGTTGGCCCTGTTGAACTACTACCAACACTATATCTGCACTACAACTCCCTCTCCATCTATTGTTGCTGCAACTGCAACATCTGCAACTGAAAAGCATCCAAAATACTGAATCAACTGTGATCAGTATGATGCATCTGTCACCCGAGTCCTAACTGCTGCTAGTCTCTACATTGTCACTGAAGCCTTTGCGCTACTGCTGGCTTTGCTTTATGCCAACTGGACTACTGCCAACCCTGCATTGCACTGCCCAGTATCTGACCGCTACTAGCTATTGCCTCTGTCACTCTGGCATCTGACTGCACCATCTGCCACTGATCCATCCTACTAATGCATCCTATGGGCTCCCATAGTAAGGTATTGCTTCATGAGGTGGACCTCCTCAAGAATCTTGCCCAACCTGTAGCTCTCTGGGGCTACAAAACCAAATCACCCCACCTCACTCTTGGAGGTATATTGGTGATCATGGCAAACTCTGCCTCCAATCTAGAGGACAATCTGTCAATCTTTGCAGATGCAGCCTGCTGATCCTGCTCCTCCTCCTTGTCTTTCTTTCTGAGAGGACATTGAGTGCTGTAGTGGCCAAGCTCACCACATCTAAAGCATTTGACCTTGGAAATGTGCTTCTTCCTCTTGTGCTGCTCCTGCTGCCCCTTTGATGCGAGGGCCACATTCTCTTCTTCCTTCACTTGCTTCGTCCCACTGCTGCTGCAGGTGCCACTGATGGTGCTCTTCAACAAATCTCGCCTCATCTCCTCCTGCTGCAGATCAACCCACATTCGATCCCAATCCGGCAACTTGTCTCTACCCAGAATACTTTGGACAAAGACCTGCCATTCTTTGGAAATGTTGTTTAGAGCTAACCGCATCAATTCTGTAGGTTGGGGTGCTGACCCTACTGTAGACAGTTGGTCCCAGACATCCTGAAGCCTCATGAGGAAGGGGTCTATGCGCTCCCCTTTCTGCATCCTGGTACATCTCATCTTCTCCTCAAGATACATCTTCCGCTGCTTGAAAGATCTCTCGTATAGTGTAGCAAGAGTCTCCCATATCGGTTGGGCAGTATCTTTGCCAACTATGTGAGACACCATGTGATCTCGAACCCCATTGAGAATCAACCTCTTTGCTTTTGTCATCTCCTTCTTGTAGGTCTTTAGCGGATCTGCATTTGCGGGTACAACTACCACGTTGTCGATGTAGGTTTTGAGATTGTATTCATCTAGAAGACAAACAATTCTTGCCTTCCAGATCACATAGTTGGAGGCTCCCTCGAACCGATCTTGATCTCTCAGCTTTGTTGATCTGCAAAAAGTCGAATTCCTCCTCTTCTCCTTTGTGCAGTTGTGAATTGGCTCTACACACTCCCTGCTGGAGTGGGCAAACCTGCTCACAACTACTACCGCTTTGCTGGGAAAAATCGAACTTCTGGACTAGAAGTTCCCTGAGAAAAGAATTCCCTCAATGTGTGGTCTTCCTTCCCCCTGATGCTATTTTGCACTAGAAAACTGTTGCAAAATAATTGCGTCCCAGCTGAAGATCTGATCTGCAAGGAAAATACTGTTGCTCCCTCTGCCTCTAGTACTCTTTGATCTGGAAAATCTATTTCTTTGTCGACTCTCTCAAAGAAATAGACCTTTCCTCAAAAAATGGACCCTCCTAGCCAAAGGAACTGCGCTACCTCCGAGGGTTTCGAACTATTGCCTATGCAGAGCCTCAAAATTCCTCTTCTCTTCTGCTACTGAGCTCTTTGACTCACAATCTGTGCTTTGATACCATGTGAAAATTCGACAAACCCCGAATCCTACTGTAGCAACTGATTAAGTTTCTTCTATTTGTTAAATGAACTGAACAAATTATTTACTATATTCTACATTAAATATCGAAACTAATACATTGCAACCTTCATAAATAAAATACTGCAGAAGAAAAATAATACTGGAAGAATAGATGCACACACACAAATACACAGTTATTTTTGGACTAATGTCCCCGGAAAAACCCAATTTGGGAAAACCGTTGCAGCAGCTGAGGGTTTTATTATTATGCAGTAGTAAATCTGGGTACAAAACTATGGATGCTCAAATCTAGCAACCCATACAGAGAAATCACTGACAATAAGTCTAGTGAGAAAAATCTCACTCCCATTAGCGATCCAACACTGACCTTAGCTCAAGATGAGTTGCTCTCTGTTGCCTCTGTGCAGTTCTTGCGTCAGCCTACGCAATATTGCATCCCACAACTCGAAACTGCGTCTCTCTTGCTATCTGATCAACTGCTGTCTAGAAGGTGGACTCTCCTAGCCTCCGGGCTCCCATTCCGACTTTTGGCACCGAATCACTGCTTTTCCCCAGCAAAATACGGATTCCCCTTTGAAGCACTGCGCTACCTCTCTGTGGCACTCACTACCTCTCTACAATGCACTCATCGGAATAGGAAAACCTTCCTTCGGCCTTCCTATCCCTACCCCTCTCTCACTGCTTCCATCTCACTAGTTCTCTCTCCGACAACTCAGCGCTACTTCTCTGGAGTTCGACCTGCCATTAAATTCGAACCGCTGGTGGCTCTAGTGTGTTCTCCAACCCCCATCGAATTTCTTCTTATAATCTCTCATTGAGACATCAACGACCAAGATTAAAACATAATCGATGGCTAAGATTATCTAGAACTCGATCCATGTCTTCTTCTAGAAGATTCTCACCATGACTTAATTAATACCCTTTAATTAATAAGATTTCGTAAGTTTAGACTTGGGAAAAATTAAAGAAAGATTAATTATTTTAATATAGTCGTCTCTATGTGGAATTTCAAGAAATGATTTCTGGGTTTTGGAGAATACATGTATTCTAGCCCCTCCACCAAATTTCGTGGCTAGAACACATCCGATGCTACAAAAAATAACACATGACCCCCTCTTAGGACACCTACTAGTTAGAGCGATAACATTTTTGGCTCTGTTGCCAAGTGTTGCACTCAATTTGTCAAAGTTCCAAGGAAGTGGAAGTGCCAAATTTTTCAACAAAATCGGGTCATCTATCAGTAGTCTATATTTGATTGTAAACCTGTTCTGCAAGTTATGTAATGTAAATGTGTTCAAGTTTCTAAGTTTACATAATTTAGAAACCCTTCATGCACTTTTCTGATTTATTCCTACCTACTTGTTAATTTTTTTTTAAGAAGTTATTTACAAAGTAAATGCTGAAAATAAACACCAGTGCATGCTCAACATATTATAGATCAGCAACTAAAAGAAACAAGAACAAACACACCACATGACACCATTATTTTTGGACCAATGTTCCCGGAAAAACCCAATGTGGGAAAACCAGTGCAGTGATCTAAGAGTTTTCTTATTAAGCAATATTAGAGTACAATCTGGGTGCCGAAATTTGCCTACCCAACAGAGAATTTCCTTAGCAGTTATACCTCACAGTTTGAGAGAAATCTCATGGCTGAAACCCCAGAAAACCCTTCCAGCAGCTCCTCAACACAAAATTGCTCCTGCAACCTCGGTGTCTGCCCAATCTAGACTGCGTCAGTCCCTCTCTGTCTCACGTTGGCCCTGCGTCAACCTTTCTTGGCCTGCGTCAGCCCCAGGAGGCCCTGTGTGAGCTTTGGGAGCCTCTGCGTCAGCTACGCTGGCCCTTCTAGTGCTCTGAGCAGCACTTGGCTGCCTCTGCATGGCCCTGCGTGAGCCCTTCTTGGCTCTGTGTCACCCTCCTTGGCTGTTGTGCTGCTCTCCTAGCACAATCTTTGCCTTCTCTGTTCCTTTTTACTCAATGCCCCTCAGTTTCTCTCTCGATCATTGATTCTATCTCTCTTAGCAAACCCCACTCTAGAGAATAGAATGACTGACCATCTGGTATGATCTTCAGGTAACTCTCAAGCCTCCTCTTATGCTCTTCCCGTTGACGATTCAACGACCGAGATTAAGTCCCTAATCAATGGCTAAAATTAGATCTGGTTTGATCCATGTCTTTTGGACCACTCTAACACAGATTCATATTAATACACATTAATATTTTATTTTCTTTAAGTTTAGACTTAGGGACTCCATTAAAAATATTAATTATTTTAATATCTCTTGATCTGTTTAGAATCTGCCCAAACCCTTTCTGGGTATTGGAGACCTCATGTGCCCCAACCTCTCCACCAAATTTCGTGGTTAGAGCACATCCGATGCTACCATAAATCAACAAAATGATGCTAGTAAGAACTTGAATATATGTAACAACCTAGGCAAGCTATTATTTTGGTGAAAATTTTCATCCTAAGAGGTTTTCGTCTCACTGACTCGTGTGTTCATAAACGCAAATGGTCGGCAGAGTTTTTCCTTCCAGCCTCACTCCAAAGCTAGGGTGTAATTCTTCTTCAAAGTCTTAGGTAAGTCCTAGTGTTCTAGTCGAGTCTAATATAAAACTGATTTGGGAATAATTTAAGCTAGTTGGCTAAATTATTTTATTACAAATCACTTCGCCTACTAGCTCATATTGTGTCGCAAATGAGGTATATGTCTTGAGGGTCTAAACCAAATGTGTATTCCCCTTTTGAGGGTTGTAAATGTAAAATATTATGTATTAGAGGGTGGAAAAATAATTAAATCCCCTCATGTAAATTAATTAATTTTTCTGGTAAATTAAAATTAAATCTTAAGCCAAAAAATTAATTAATTAGAGTCAAACTAATTTGTCTTAGGAAAATTAATTCTCCAAGTGGAAAAATTCGTGGGTCTTAAAGGAATCAATTTTTAAAGGTCCTCCACCAAGGGGATATTGTATATTTCAAGAAAATTTGGACCCTTGGACCTTGGTTGTTAAGTCAAAGTCAATTTTTTGAGCAAATTAGTTCAAAATAATTAATTTCAAGCTAATAAAAATGGAATTAAAAATTCGAAAATTCCTCAAAAATAAAAAATCAAGGGTCAAGATTAAAAGATGATTAAATATTTTTCAATAGCCAAGATTATTTTGACAAGGATCAAAGAAAATAGCCGTTATTTTTCCACTTGGAGGATAAATCTATAAATTAGAGAGTCATTTGAGTATTTAGCACGATAATCTCTGGCTAGAAAATTGCTGCTGAAACATCTTTGTAACGCTATTGTCTCACTGGGAATTATTTCTCCTATTATAATAAAGACTTTGTGGTGCAATACAAGGCGTTCTTGCTTATTGATTTGTGGTATGCACTGACTACGAACATCTTTATGTTGTGTTGAATATTGGTAAGATCTATTTTTTCATTAGATGGAGATAAAATTATGCTATTGATAGTTTTGAGCTAATCTTAGGTGGTTTGATTCCCCATGTGATTTAACAAATTCTTTTTTAGATAAATACATAGTGTTTCCAGGTACTTAAGTCTTTAGCCCCCAAGTTCACAAACTTGGGCAGGAATCTCGGTTGCTTGGATCCCAAATATTTGTATGTAGGATTAAATCTTCTCTGAGGCTATAGTATACATTGGGGTTTCTAAAGTATTTTTAACCATTCATCAAAGAAAAATCATAAAAATATTTTTCTCAAAATTAAATTTTTTCAAAACCCTTGTATATTTGTTGATCTTGTAAATAATTTTGTAAATCTAATTTGTATTTTTTTTCTAATTGGGGTTTTCGGGCTTTAAGTATTTTGTATATATTTGGGGTTTGGGTGTTTTTTTTTTTTTTTGCAGATTGGATCAAGAGATCAAGTTGAAGAAGAGCTAGATTTAGACCCTTGAGGATAAGATCTAGTTTCTTGAAAATTTTTGCAGGGCTATTCATAGAAGATTCTGCAGCAAAATTCAAATCTAAAAGAAAAAAAATTAAGGCAAGGGTTCAGTTTTTCGGCCTCCCAGGACTGGATTCGGACTCTCCAAGGCCAGTGTATGCCTCTAAGGCCCCAACATCAACCTTTTAGCCCTTGTGTCATCTTTTTTTGGCCCTTTTAGGGAAGGTTGTGAGCCCTAGAGGCCTCGACCTCCTCTCCAAGCCCCTGCGCAGAGGGTTTGAGGTCATTTTTGGCCTAGTCATGGCCTAAAGAGGCCTTGGCCTCTCTCTGGAAGCCTAGATGGCTGCCCTTAGGGCTAGTTGTGGGTTCTTGAGCCCTTAAACCCTAGTCGTCTCCCTTTTCAGCCTCTGCGTCAAGCCTTTAGTCCTCCTCCTCCTCCAGCGTTAGCCCTTTTCAGTTTTCTCTTGCCATTCCAGCCCCTAATCTACCCTCCTAGGCCCCTCATCCCTCAACGCTAGCCTTCCTTGGCCTAGCGTTGAATTTTCTTGACGCTTTTCTGCCCTAATCTGCCCTAAACCTTCATCTGAATTTCCAACACTGATTCCTTAGTGGTTTTGCATATTCTTGAGCTCCAAAAGTTTGATTTGCAGGTGGCTTCTTCACCAAAAATTTTGGGCTACTTGAGCATGTGCATCTACAAGGAATTTGGCCTAGGGTTTGCCCTCTAAACCCTTGTTTTCTCTCTGTTTTATTACAACAGTTAAATCTATGATAATTAGGCAGTAAAATCATATCTAGCTTGGTCAAAATTGTTCAAAATTGCAAAAATTTCATTTTCCTAAATTTTCATTGCTTGGGCACCTTAGATATAACCTAGACCTTTTTTTCTACTTTCTGGAATTTACTGCATAACTGGAAATATCAGATCTGAAAATTTTGAATCACACATTTAAAGAAGGTCAAAAATCTTAAAATTTTAAGTTCTAGTGAAATTTTCCTATTTTTTGGACATTTTTGGCACTATTTTTAGCCTCATTAGCTTGCTGATCTATGGTTTATGTACGACTGTAATAAATAGATCAGATCTGGAATATCTTTGAAAAATACATCTTAAAAGGATTAATAGTAAATACATCTAATTCTTGGTTTAACTAAGTTTGCTTGGCAGTTGGGCTTTTTCCTTGTGACTTTGGGCAAGCATAAGCATTGTGGAATTGATATTTACTTGCTGTTGTCATAACTTTTTCATTGCTGTCCTAATAGTCATACATAAAATTTTAAGATGTCTGAAAATTATAAATCTACATTGGTTTTGCATTGGGAAATTTTCTACCTTATAAATTTCGCAAATTTCATGACTTTCTTGATGTTGTCATAAGTATAATAGAGTGCTGAAATTTTCTGAAGTACTATTGCTTATTTGATTATTGAGATCTAACATTTGTGTGTCTTGCTCTAAGTTTGTAAAATTTTCTGAATTTGGCACCTAAGCACTCCTACATTTAAGCTCTGAATCTTTGATCTTGTGATTGGTATAAGTTGAAATCTAATTGGCATCATTGTGTTTGACATCCAATTAAGAAATCATTGCTCTAAGTCTTTGACATCTTGGTTGATCATTGTAAGAACTTGGCATCTAAGTTTTCATTGGTTATCTCAATAGCGATATTTGGCTCATTTTAAGTGATATTGAATATTGTTGAATATTGGCATCTTATGGCTTTTGTCGCTGATTGATAAGTGATCTAACATCTTGAGGAATATCTTTCAGCATTTATCTTGTTCAAGGTTGTTATCACAACATTGTTAAATACTCTTGCTTTAAGATAATTCACATGTAATGCTTGAATAACATAAGCAATCTTAACTCAAGATAATTTCACCTGTCATCTTGCATAAGCATCCTAGGATCTAGCTTGCATTAGGAATTTACCTCCTAACATAAGCTAGGTTGATAGACTCTTATGACAACCCTTTTCAAAATAACTTGAGAAATTCAACTCTTCCTTGTAGTTAACACAGTGACCTTGCAGTTGTCAAAGCCATAGTCTCTGTAGCACTAGAGGCATTGGGTGAGTGGAACATGGGGGGAGGTATCGTTAATCAGACCACTTCCTGCTTCCTGTTGGCTCCCATTTCACAACTTTGAGGACTATTCTCAAAACTGTTAGGGGAAAAGTTCTACTTAGACTAGGCATATAATTAAATTAACCAATATCATTGCATCACACATAGACCCTAGGACTTGCATATCATATAGGCTAGTCGATCATTCAAGCAACGGGTGTCCATTCAGTTACTTGGCATTAATTTATAATAAGCAAGAATTGTGACTCTGCAAGGCACTGGTCTCATACTTGAAATCTAATCTAATCATTAATCTTGCTAAAATTCTACCGAGTAGCTAGGCCACTCATCCGTGTCTCCCAAGCAAGTTGGTTCCCAACTTGTTCTTCTTCACCTCATTTCCATAGGGACTACCCCCCATAACTTGTTGTTGAGAGGCAGCTAGAACGGAGTGGGCAGGGATCAGAGTGACAGCCCCCACCCTAAGCGGTTGTTGCGGTGCCTGTACAATCCAGGCGACAACACTGGGGAAACAAGACGTGTGTCTTGTTGCCCATACGACAATATTGACATATCATTCTTGGTAACTCCCATGTTGGGAGGCAACTAGAACGGAGTGGGTGGGCATCATAGTGACAACCCCCGCCCTAAGCAGTTGTCGCGGTGCCTGTACAATCTGGGCGACAACACTGGGGAAACGAGACATGTGTCTTGTTGCCCATACGACAATATTGAGATATCATTCTTGGCAACTCCCATGTCATTAATTTATAGAGCCCAGCAACATGTTGACCACATATATTCCTGCCCTAGACATGACAGGGACCCAACAGTATCCCACATTGGAATGCACGAAGAATATGCCAATGTTCGATGGGGATCCACATTCCACAACAAACAAATTGCAAGGTTCATGAGGTATGTTTCAAGGCAAAATATAACTCAACCTTGTGACCAAATGGAATTGTTTGTCCTATCCATTGCCCCAAATACTAACAAGCTTGAGTCATGTGAGCCTAAAAGCATTTCTTCTCTCTCAATGTTGGTTGTGCACTTCCTCTTGCATAAAGGGCTGAATTTGCAAACTAATAATGACATATGCCAAATGTTGGATGTGGCTTTTCGGGAGGAGGAAGTTATTGAATATGGTTATATGCTTGAGGAAGAATAACTTGATCCTTCTCCAAATTATCAAGATCAAGTTGTTGATGCATACCTTGAGGATTGTGCCAAAAAAGAGACTCGTGAATTGGAAAGCTTGGCTACATATAACTCCAAAGATGTTTTCTCCCACTTATATGAGCAATTAGAGAGGCTCTGTAATATGAAATATGAATATAACAAGAACCCTACTGATGCCCTTCTCTTTGAAGTATTCTATCGAACTCATGTAGTGAGGACCTTAGATAGTATTCTTTGAGAAAAGATGAAAGAGGAAGAGTCCTCCCCGACTAGGAAAGAAGAGAATGAATTGCATCTTAACCAGCATAGTGAAGAATGGGATGATTCTATGGGAGATCATGACCATCAAATGAATGAAGTTTTTTGGGCTGTTGATTGAGGAATTGGGTATGATTATAAAAATGAAGGCCCCATGGTATCCCAAATCCGTAAAAATGAATCCAAGGAAGAAGAAAATGCTCCACCATTTCTGATTAACAATATTGGTCCTTGTGAAGCCTTTCCTAATGGTCGAAAAGGTCTCTTCCTTATGTTCCAAGATGACGACAATTCGACCAAAGAAGACCTTTTCACCATTAGGAATAATTCCAATACCTCTTGTGCGAAAGGGATTGAGGAGGATGCTTCCTTTAGCCATGCCGCTGATAGAGGGTTTTTCTTCATGTTTGAGCATTCCTCCCCTTGTTATGTCCCTAGCCCCAAAATAGATGTTTGTGATCATGTTCATTCCCCTATTTTTGATGAAGAGCTGGTTTTCCCTATGAAAAACAAAAAATCACGGTTTTCCCCCAAATAAAATGATGATTCGACCTCTTGTTTTCCCAATAACCAAGGTAATATCGTCCTAAATGTGTCTGAGTCATTCACTCCTTCTTACCTTGAGGATGATAGGCCTGAGATGTTTCTTCATCAAAGGTTCATATGGCTAATTAATTTAATTAACTCGTTTTGCAAGCTTATGTCGCAAAACCTTTTCTGGGTTTTGGAGATATTGTGTTCCTTAGCCTCTTAGACACAAATTGAGACTAGAACACTTGTCTAGTGCTACCAAATCAATAAAAAACTAACATCCCACACTCCTTGTGGTTGTTTTCAAGGTATTTCCATGTTTCAACAAGTTTCTAGTAGTGGTTTGTGGGCAATTTAGGTGTTTCCTGCAATAGAGCTTCAATGCTTCCAAGCAAAAGATGCTCGTTTGTTATTCCTTCCTAGTGGATCTTCCTATCCTAGGTCATTATTTAGAAGGTCCACCCAACTATACATTGATTTTTTTAGTAAAGTCAAAAGCCATTTTGGGTCCTATTCCAGAGTCTTTGTAAAGTTAGCCTCCCTTCTTACGTATTATAATGTTATTAGGGATAAATTTATTAACAGATGATTGATTTCCTTCAAAAGAGCAATCATCTTCCATCAGTTTAAATTGGAGTAATCTCCCTTTCTGATGGCATCATTCTGTAATTTTAAATCATTCTCTATCTCTACCTTGCTAGACCCATCAATATTTGGTATTCCAAGTCGTAATGGAAGTGCTTTACCTTCTGGCATGTTATTTGTGGTTTCCCATAGAACTTCCATGTAGACTATCAAACAATTCCCATGCTAATCGAGACCAAACCTCCACACCCTAATAGCCCTAATTCCTTTTAGAAGTCTCATCAAAATTTAGCTTCACCACATATTTCCATGCTAGGATCCATGTTTGCATCCCTTTTCTAGGGGTTCGTTGGTCTTTTTGATTTCCCTTTCCAGCATAGTTGACGTGGTTTTAGGAATATTTTGGTACAGTGAGAGGCAGTTGTCAACTAGTTGTCATGATTTCAAATCTAATTGTTGATTTGTGGTAGCATCAGATGCGCTCTAGCCATGAAAATTGGTGGAGAGGCTAAGACACATAAGATCTCCAATACCCAGAAATCGTTTAGGGAAATTCCACCCAGTTGGAGAGATATTAAAATAATTAATAGTTTTAATGGGGTTCCTAAGTCTAAACTTAGGAAAATTAAAATATTAATGGGTATTAATATAAACTGGGTGAGAATATTCTAAATGACATGGATCAACCCAAATCTAATCTTTGTCATTGATTAGGGACTTAATCTCGGCCGTTGAAGACTCAACAGGAAAAGTACAAGAGGAGGCTTGAGGGTCAATTGGAGATGCACCAAAACTGATCAGTCAGCTCGATTTTTTGGAGCGACGCTTGCTGAGAAAATTCGAGCTAATGGTCTATTGCAGCGAGGGGTAGTGAGTACATAGCAGAGAGGCAGGGATGGTGCCAAAGGGTTAGCGCAGTGACGGAAGATGTTGACGTAGAGGCAACTCGAGCTACGCAGAGGCAGCAGGAGCTACGTAGAGGCAGCTGGGGACTGCGCAGAGGCTGAGGGGCCTACTTGGGTGACGTAGAGAGCCAGAGAGATGTCACAGAGAGCTAGGAGGCTGACATAGAGGCTTCAGGAGCTATGCTGAAGTTAGCAGGGCTGACGCAGGGCCAAGAGGAAGCGCTGGAAGGATTTTTGTGCGGCAGACTAAAGCTGAGAGGCTGAATATCTGTCTCTGAGAAGAGGTATTACTGCTGTGTAACAATCTCTTTTGGGTGAGCCATTTCTGACACCCTAGTTGTACTCAAGAATTTGCATAATAATAAAACCCTCATAATTGCTGCACCGATTTTCTTGCATTGGGTTTTTCCAGGGACGATTGTCCAAAAATAACGATTTCCCTTGTGTGTTTGTCTCAATATTTCAGTTGTTGATCTGTATATGAGTTAAGGTTGCATTTGTGTTTTTTCGGTATTTATATTTATAAATAACTTGTTAAAGTAAATAAGAAGTAGGAGAAATTAACTCAGATAATGCAGTAGGGATTTCTAACGTGTCAAACTTAGAAATTTCAACATGGTATCAGAGCATTGCAGATCACAGGAAGACTGAAGGCACCAACGATATCGGAAATTTGCAGCAGTAGTAGCTGTCTCGAGAGACAGAGCTACTCCTAAGCAGAAGGCAAGAAAGAAGAAGTGACACAGAGGGTCTGCGTCATCATTTCAAGACAAGGAGGGCCAGTGCAGAGGCAAAAGAGGCTCACGAAGAGCCACGTCATCGTACTTGTTGAAAATAGTGTAAGTAGATTCAGTCTTCATTATGTCAAGTTTTTGCATTAATGTATTTTTTATTAAAAGAATTATTTTTGCTCTAATTAAGAGCTCAACAAAAATCATGTAAAATGAAGACAGTCATGTATTATTTATGTAAATGAAATGAATGTAAGTCCTTCTAGATCATCAAAGAAATACTCAAATGTGCACCCATAGATTTACTCAAGAAAACTGCTCAAAGGAAGACTATGGCAGCCTTCTAGGTTCACGTCGGCCATACTAATTAATCAAAGGGACATGTCGGCCTAATCTAGGCAAACGTTGGCTCAATGGATGAGAGGGAAAGCCTATATATAGGCTACGTTTGTCTCCTCCTAAAATGCAATTCATTCCATCTCTCCCATGAAGAAGAGCAACAACATTAAGGTCAAAGAAAGGAAGGGTAGCCGCAGCAAGTGAGGAAGTCTATCCCCTCATGCGAAGTCACCATCAACCCTGCTCCTCCTCATGGCATTCAGATCTGGGTTAGGGTCTTGCATTACTTAACCGTATAGTTGGTTTGAAGGGTTGTTATAGCCGCAAATACAAGAAGGAGAATGCTGTTGAAAGGTGCGAGGGTATCATAGGGCTAGGAGAGCCTTAACTCCATTTTCACATATACATTCGTTCTGAAATCAAAGGCTTCTACCCTCGCTGTGTTGGACAGTCAACATTGTTACCCTTTTGAAGTCTTGTAGACAAGCCCTAATCATCACTCTAGCTGTTAGGATATTCCGACACATAGGAAATAGTTAAGTTCAACTTGGTCTAGTATAGAGTTAGGTAAAGTGTGTTTCTTTACCGTTGTACATTTTGTAACTTACAATCCGACGGTCACGATATGTAGTGATCCGACGGTTCATTCTCTCCTCGGTATTACCGACACTTGATCCGTGGCTTGACACCCGATTGGTCCATGAATTCTATTTAAAGCGCATGGAGGGTCATTTGTAGGTTAACCGTGCATGAGAGAAGCTTATGTAAATTTTCATTCTTTATTTATAAATTGCCTGTAGTAGCCACGTTGGCGCAGGTCGTGGACTGTTTCCCTCTCTGAGGGTTTTAACCACGTCAAAATACTGGTGTATTGATCTGTGATCTGTTTGTGAGCGGTGTCCTTTTGGTGTTCTATCTGAGGAACTTACCCTGTAAATTCCTACACAGCTGAGGTAAACATGTGACAAGAGAGGCTAATATAAGGGATTCAACCTCCTTGGTTACCTTAAGGAAATGGAATCAGTGGAAAACCTTAAACAAACCCATCCCCTTCAGCAACAACACCCTCAAGCGACATGTCAACCACTCAAAAATCATGTCCTTGAGTCCCACTGATGTTTTAAGCCTTTTAAGCCCTTGGTCGCTCTCATGCTATAGGCATGACAACATCCAGAAGCCAAAGTATCTCTCATGCTATAGGCATGACAACGTCTAGAAGCCAAAGTCTCTCTCATAGGCCTATCTGCTAGCATCTTTAGACTGTTTTCAACAAACCTATGCTAGCATCCCCGAGATTTGAGCCACTTTTCTAGCCCAAAATCCTAGCCTCTACCTGGAACTTGTTACAACCTCCAGAATCCATCAAAGACATGATGACAAGAAAAAAAAATCAAAATTCAACCTCAAGATTAAGCCTAAACATCCCCAATCGGGATTGACATTCTATCAAACACTTGGCATCAATGCAACCTACAGGTCTAGGATACAAGACAAAGCATAAATGACTTAAAGAACTTATGAAACATAACCATAATGATCACTTCCTTCTCCACTGGAGTGTTATACAATCAATTAGGTCTTGCATCCATCCATTTAAATCCATATAAAAACCAATGCAAAAGTAAGAGAACTTAGCTTTTATTAATCATAGGAAAATCCGACTAGGTTCACAACTTCCACGTACCACCTGAACGTAGGAAATCAGGTGTTAAGATCAAGTTGGAGAGCCTTAACATGAGCAATCATTTTTTTCAAGTTTCAACTTTGTAGATTTATGTGTGTAGTTGTGCATCATATAACTTGTTTTCTAGATGGGAAAGGAAATAAAAATTTGTGGGAGAAATAAAATAAGACTTGTGTATTTAAAAATTATGAAATATGTATAAACAAAATCATTAAAAGGTACCAAACAAATTTTTTTTCCTTAAATAATCTATATTTAAAAATCTAAATATAAAGATTTATAAACACTTGCGATCTAGTTAGTGAATATCTAGATAGTATTTAATACGTTATTGAAATCAAAGATAAGAATAAGGAGTTGGAAAAATGGACGTGTGTTTATTTATGTGAGTTGATCCAATAGCTTTGTCAATCTAAAGCTAAAATTAAAGAAGTCGATATTGTTTTTGAATATATATCCCAGTTACATAAATTCATAGCCATGCATAGTGAAGGCCCTTAGGCCCATCACCATTATGTAAAACTAACAAATGGTACCTAAAATACCAGCTGGCTCAAGAATACAAGAGAGAATGACACCTTGATCATAGTGCTTAAAGCCTACAACGTTCATTAAACATTTTCCTATGTAAGAATCATGTTTTCCTTTTCAACCATGGTTTAGGCCCCTAGACCCCTCACTACTACCCAAAACCAATTAATGGTATCCACTTCCCACTTAATGGCCAAAGATCTCATAGAAAGGTCCTATATTGTGTTTCGATTCATTTTTCATCATGCCTAAGCCATAAAAGCTTTGGTAAATTCCTAAGTCCCTTTTTATGCTTACCTGAACATTGATAAGATACAAATACCCATCATTTTTACTAAAAGCATCATAATGTCCCATGATAAACCACTCATTTTCACAAGATTCCTAAAATATATAATATTTTATCAATTATAGGTGTTTTCCATGGTGATTGAGACTATGAGGCATCATTTTGAGCATAAGGTAGTTATTTTCAACTCATAACTATGGTTAGAACTATAGACCCATTCTTGGTGCACAACTAACCTAATCATGGTGTCCATTAGAAACTTGGATGAATTGGTAACTAACAAATGTCCAATGTGGTGGTTCAAGGACATTTCCATGGTGCTTGAGCTTGATAAGAGATTTAGGGCTAGAGGATCCTATTCCTTTGACTATAGTGATAGACTTGAGACCCATCAATGATGCCTAATTCAAGTGCATTAATAAACTCATATGTGAAAGAATCCCTAGAGAGAGCTTAAGTCAATGTTTCTACGTGTTGTTCACGATGCTCGATCTTAAGAGGATTTATGTAGCTGTTAAGGTCACTAGTTTCCACTCAACAATACTTATACCACCATACAGATTTCCACTACAAAAGGCCTACTCGTGGTGCTTGTATCCCACTTAGAGGCGAGAGAACCAAAACATGTTCCTATATATTGGATTTTGGTTTTGTAAAATGTTTGATCCTAACATATTTTTCTTCAATATCGCTATAGCCAGTTAAATAAACATCTCAAGGTTCATGGGTATATAAATATTATCCCTTGTGTATGAATCCATTAGAACCCATCTTGTAAGAAAGCCTCTCAAAATCAAGTTTGGGAAGAGATCATGCAAAATATGGAGAAAAAACTATCATGTTGGACATTTAGAACACTCAACCTTACTATTTTACTTACCTTGCTTAAATAAGTTATGCAAGCCATCCATATGTACCTATTCTCAACCCTTATATCCCCTAAATCCATTCGAGAAAAAATAACATATAAAGATCCTTCATTTGGGGGGTTTGGGGAGGCGAGCTAAACAACAACAAAAAGTGGGCCCTTGTTGCTTGGGAAAAACTATGTTATCCTAAGCACCTAAGGGGCATGGGAATGAGATACCATCAAACTTATCTCGATTGCAATTTTCTTGGAATTGTTGACATGGCTAGCTGGGCCCCTATGTTTCCATTATCATTTTTATTTACATCCCGTCTCACTGACGTACACAGAAAACACTTTTGTAAAGTCGTTAAGACTTTGCAAATCATATGACATGGATACATGTAGCGTTCAACATCCATGGTCTTGTCGATGACTATCAAAATAAGCACTCATGAGCATCCTGATGCTCTAGTCCTACCAGATGAACATCACATAGACATCCATGGAGCATCTCATCATGGATCATATTTAGAGATTTAATCACTCTCATTTGAAATTTGAAAATCTCACTTATTTGAAATTTGAAAATCATTCATAATTCCTTCCATGAAGAATATATAACGAATTTAGTGTTATCAAACGCCTTGGACAGGGTCATAATATGAATTTATGGCTAGTCTAGAACTAGTGGCACTTCATTGATCCAAGTGTGGAGTGTCTGATGTCAAGGATCAATGAATATAAAACAATTGGTGATTTTAAAGAACTAGGGAAAATATTGGTAAGAGATTTCATTCTTTTTAAATATTAAATTCAATTTAGCTTCTAAAAGAAGTGTTTCTTCTCGTAGTTTTAGGCTTAGTTTTTTCTGGTATTCAATTGAGGAAGCCATCATTAGGTTTTCCTTAATAGGTGCCACAATGAAGCCCTATATGAAAAACATATACACTTATATTTCCATTTCGAGGCCTCATCTAGGATATTTGTAAAATAAACAGTAAAATATTAATTTGCAAATCTTCCACAAACAAGAGACAAATCTAAGCTTCAAATTAAGCTTATACAGCTATTTATTCTTCCAACGTTTATTCATACATTGATATTCTTACAAGGATTAACTTAGAAATAACTTATCTATACAAACAAAAAAACAAGCAGACATAAATAAATCTATACAACTATTATTCACACATTAACATGCTCCCTCTACAAGGAGTAACTTGGGAATAACAATAGCAATAAGAAAAATTAAAATAATAAACCATTTATTGTTTAGAGTACCAAAAAATAGGAACAAACTGTTTATAATAGTAAAAAAAAAAAGCACTGGCAAAGATAGAAACACCATGTAAACAATTTTTTTATTGGTGCATTCACTGCAACACTGACCCTTGGAGTGGTGAACGTCTTTGTTCAAGTCCCTGTGCTAAGAAAAGACATTCATTAATTTCAAGAAACAAATTACAAGAAAAACGATTTCTGCCATATTCATAGATGGCGTTATTCTTTAAGGTAGCAAAATTGACATTTCCCTTTGCTAGAATCATATTAATTTGGGGAAGAAAATTTAGAAATTACTAACGTAATGTGTGAATTCAGTAAATATATGTACAAAGACCTAGGTGGATATCCAGCAACCACCATAACAGCATTCTAACTCTAACTTTTCTAGCTTTTCATGAAAGAAATTATATCAGATTAGGTTTAATATACAGGAATTGAACACTCCATGCAGCAGACGAACAATAAGCACCAGCTTTAAGCCCACGCTTATTTTTGGCAATGCGGGTACCCCCAGCTTTACGTAGTCGCTTATTTTGGGCAACCAATTTTGTATATCTTGTTAGTGTCTTTGAGAATGAATCAACCAGAAACGCCCTAAAGAAAGGCGCACGTAGAGTCCAACCCTTGCCAGATGCCACTGTCGGCTGTTGTGCTGCATAACGTAACGTATGAATTCAGTAAATATATGTACAAAGAGGGAGGTGGATATACAGAAACCACCATAACATCACTCTTACTTTGTTAGCTGTTCCTAAAATAAATTATAACAGAGATTAGGTTTAATAAACACTCCATGCAGCAAAGCAGAGTAACAATAAGCACCGGAGGTTACACAGCATTTAACCACGATTATTTCGTTGTAGCAGGCGAGCAGAGCTTTTGCGCTTCTTATTTTTTAATCCCGGAGGATTAATTGAACAGAAATTAGGGACGTTGCGGCAGATAGTTGAACCAGTCATCGCGCTTCCTTATCATCAGGTCTTCCATCTGTTAAAATAATAATATCATATCATAGGATAGAATGGATATAGAAGAAAGACAGAAAGGAGAATAAACTCAGGCATGCATATTTACCCTAACTTCATCATAAGGTGAAACTCGCAGACTCTCCACTACTAGAGAGCAATTGATGTCTCAATATTTTTTAGTTGCATCATGCATTAATTGAACAGAAATTACGGACGCTGCGGAAAATAGTTGAACCAGTCATCGCGCTTCGTTATCATCAGGTCTTCCATCTGTTAAAATAATAATATCATATCATAGGTAATAGAATGGATATAGAAGAAAGAGAGAAAGGGGAATAAAAGTAGAAATGCAATTTACCGTAACTTCAACATTAGGTGAATCTCGGAGACTCTCCGCTACTAGAGAGCAATTGATGTGCTCAATATTTGCTAGCTGCATCATGCATTTATCCATCCCCGTGCATATATATATATATATATAAAAGTTCCAATACCAGTATTGATTTCGTAAATGTATGGTAATGTAATGCAGTAATTACTTAAGATACTCACACTGGGAAATGTGATAATGTGTGAAATGGGTACCCAGCCCTCTGCATCCATATTCTGTTCCAGAAATTTATCTTCCCGTAGGTTTTCTGGGCTAAACCAGTAATGCACCGGGAACTGTATCATTTTCTCCAGCGAGAGTGCTGTTAACTTTGGGGTAAGAGCAACTCCTTTTGATGGACGCGTTTCTGCCTGATAGTGTTGAGGCCGGGTAAGTCCCTCTTCCTGATGATCAGGATGAGGAGGAGGTGGAGGAAATCTGGGTCCAGGAAACACCTCCGACACAGATTCACGAATTGGAGTACCAGTCGGAACAGTGACAGGAATAGGTGGAAACGAAATACTATTATACAGACCATGACCATACACAGGAGCCGCATGAGGAGGGGGGACAAAAATAGGTGGATATGAAATACAAATATTGTATTGTACCTTACCGTGACCATAAACTTGATAAGGAAGGGGAGCAAAAATTTGACGTCCAAAACATGTGTGCGCTGGCCTAGGCATTAATGTCGTCTGTACTTGTACTTGATGTCGCGATGGATCTGCATACAAAGAAAGGTAACTTTTGAAAGGTGACTTGATTTTGATCTATAATCAAGATTCTGAGAATACAGGTGAACGAAAGACAAAATCTCTCTTACAATTATTCTATATTATTAAACACGTTATTAAATGAGGGATATATGATTTAGTAGATTATGAAGGTAATCCCTTATCATAGTCTTGTTATTACTCCAGGAAGCTCTCCTAGGTTGTAGCTGGGAGATGCCTGATAACATATAATCTTCAATATTGTTCTCTGAGCTATTGGAATGAATGATGGTTCTAATCAAGTCAGATGAATGTTTCAACTCTATTTTCACTCAAGACATGCATGAACACAGCTTTACAAGGCTTTAGACCACTAATGCTCAATAGTTTATAGATTCAATGGGTAAATGGAGAACACTGACTGTACCAGTAGATGCATACATAAACACATATGAATGGTTAGCTACAGAAAGAAAATGAAGCTTGCAAATCTAATTTATCAATACAGAGATAAGATGACAATTACTTGGTATTAGACAAAGAAGAAAACATGAATAACCTATTCAAGTGCAAGCATAGAATAGAATAGAAAATGGGAATTGAAAATGTAACAGCAAAAGAAGCTTTTATTGTTGGAATGAAGATGAGAAGCTAGAGGAGTAGAGTCTCCACAGTCTCCAAAAGTTGAACCCCTGTTACTCTGAACTTTCAAATATTTATAGGCCTTTTACAATGCTCTCGGGCCTTCTGACGCTCGAGAGGTCTTAATCTATCGCCCTTTTCTTTAACAACTTGATGCCCTGACTATGCATGCATGGGCTCGAAGGTTTCTTCTTCTAATAGCAGAATAACTACATTGAGGTAGTTTGTTGCGTTGCTAGGGAGCTCGCTCGTGCTAGCGATGCTCCATGATCACTTCTATTGGTTTTTCTTGTGTTGTGTTGTTTCCTTTCCCCTTTCGGCCTTCTGTCTCATGGTATTCGTCTCCTAACCTATGTTATATGATCGAATGGTTTTGTGAGCCTTTTGAAATCCTTTCAAATGCTAACCATGACTTTTTTTTGTTTTACACAAAAAAATGCTGCAACACTGTCAAATTCCGCCAAGCTCTATTTATTTCGGACTTTGAAAGTCCTTAAACACTTTCTGTTCCTCTATCAGGTCTGCCCTCAATCGCTATCGTAAGTCGCTCTGGCCTTGTTTCCTAGCTTCCCTTTGTATTTTGGAAATAGGTTAAAAACGCTAAAAATCATGAAAAATTGGCTTTGGCAGACCTGAAATATTATAAATTTTCATTCTTGAACCCCTTCGGGTCCAGGTTTTATCACATTGAACATCCATATAGGTGTAAGCCTCGCTCCTTAATGTTTCCATGTGATCCGCCGATGTGATTGATCACAATCGCATATTGCTCATGCCCCAAGCCAATGGTGAGCACTCTGTTGTGTTCTCCGATAGCAATCCTACGATGCGACATGGGCCATCGATCTACGTGCTTGATTGACTATCCACGTTGCATCACCGATTTCCATTGCAAGTTCCATACAGTCCACCCCCAATCTGCCAATTACCACCGTTGATTGTGACCCGCTGATCAGATCTAGATTGTTGATCGACCAGATTTGACGGTTGATGCATTTCACTGTTTATGCTTTCGATACTTAGTTTTTCACTGTTTTTTATGTGTTTTTGCCTCCTAATAATGCTTTTCCGCCATTCTAATGGTTCTTCTCCTACGCTGGTTTTGGTCTTTGGCATGATTTTACTAGATTTTGAAGATTTAAAGAGCATATTTGGACCCATTTGGATCAGGACCCAATGCATTTATGAATGTGAGAATAATATTTTGACGTCTGGCTTAGGGCCAAAGCAGAGCAAGAGGAGATGTGTCCGTTAGAGCTAAAACATGGGACATTTCTGCTAAAAATAGCAGCACTGCACCTCAGGTGCTAACACTGGCTCCTTCTAGGGATGAAAGCCTCCCTGTGAGGTCTCAAGAACCAAAGACCAATGCCTTTCCTGTAAAACCAAAATCAAATCTATCTCCTGGTGTTCTATTGGGCATGGAGTTTATTTTGCATAAAAAATAAAAACTAAAAAACATATTACAATATCAAGGCTTTAAAGCCTTAAATGAAATAAAGTTTCAAGAACCGGCCATTGACTGGGCCACCAAAAGCATCTTCGCCTTTGAGACTCTATAGAATAAAGGTATTGTTCTACTAGATTTGAGTGATGACAAATGGACCTGTCCATAAGGAGTCAAACTTACCATGATTACCTTTCTTTTCCTTCAGTGCATCCCATTTGAGAACCCAATTACCAACTTGGAATTTGTCCACTTTTGCATTTTTGTCAAAGGTTTCTTTGATTTTCATCTATTGAATTCTTGACTTCTCAACCAAATGCTCTTTGACCTGCTGTAATTCAACCAAGTTATTGATTCTTCTTACCATGTCATTCATTTCATCTTGTTATTCTTGAAATAATTTGGCCACAGGGAGAATCAACTGAATAAGAAAAACAACATCAACACCATAAACCAGCTTAAATGGAGAATTTCCTCTAGACTTCTTGTTGGTAACTCTGTCAGCCCACAATGCAAACTTCAAATTGGAATCCCAAATTTTTTTGTTGTCCTCCAACAGTTTTTTGATTATCCTTACCAGACTCTTGTTAGATGATTCTTCCAAGCCATTGCCTTGAGGATAATATGAGGTAGAATGCACCAATTGAATGCCTATGGATTTAGTCATGTCCACGAATTCTTTTGCCTTGAAAGTGGTTGCATTATCAATGACTAGTTTGGTTGGGCAACCAAATCTAGCGAAGATAATCTCATTCAAGAACTTTATGACAACTTGATGATTAGCATTCTTAGTGGGTATAGGCTCAATCCACTTGGTGAAATCATTAGTGGCTACCAAGATCCATTTGTGATGGCCACTGGAATATGGGTTGATCTCACCTACAAAGTCTAAGCCCCATTGCTGAAAGGGACCATTGGTGTGTACTGGCTTCAAGGGTAGAGATTTTAGCTGTTGTCTTCCTACAAACCTCTGGCATTTGTCACGGGACTTCACAAAAAGACACATTTCAGAGAACAGAGTAGGCCAATAATACCCAACTCTCGGGATCTTTTGGGTTGTGGCTTTCCAATAATGATGCCCTCCACAGATGCTAGAATGGAACTGGTGCATGACTTCCATATATTTTCCTTCATCTAGACATCTCAAGAGGATTCCTGATGGGTCTTTCCAATAGAGCAGGTTTCCATCAATGCAAAATTTAGCTAAGCCCTGGAGGGACTTCTAACTTCTACAAAAAATGAACTATGTTGGAATACCATTCAGAGTTGGCTAGATTTTCAGCCAAAGGCTAATTCTATTTTTGCTCTTCTACTGCTTCCTTTGTCTGCTCATCACCCAAATTTGAACCCATGCAATTGATGTCTAACAAACTGCAATTTTCCTCAGCTACAAGTTTATTCAAGCCTTGGCCTTTGACAAGCTTGGTGGGCTTTACCTCTATGTTGAACTCTATGAATTTTGCAATCCATTTAGTTCTCTTTCCATCAATATCTGGTTAAGTTAGAACATATTTACTGAGGCTGAAGGTACATATGCAATCACTTTGGAAAGTAGGATATAAATTTTGAATGCCTTTAAAGATTTTATGAGAGCATAAGCTTGTTTTCAATAAGGTCATACCTTAGTTCAACATCCCTCAGAGTTTTGCTGAAAAAGGCCACAAGGTGCTCTATGCCTTCATCATTTTTCTGCAATAGAATTGTTGCAAGTGTATCATAAGAGGAAAAAGATAAGATATAGAATTCCTTGGTCTAGGACTGATTAGAGTGGGAGCTTCCATGATAGCTTGTTTGATGGCTTCAAAAGAGCTTCTTGCAGCATCTGCCCATTTTATTTCTAATCCTTTCTTCAGCATGGAAGTGATGTGCTTCACTAGTTCTGCAATGTTTGGAATAAACCTCCTCACAAAGTTGATCTTAACCAGGAAAGATTGAATATCCCTTTTTGATCTTGGGATAGACAATGTTTGAATTGCTTGAAATCTTGCTGGATCAATCTTCACACCTTTAGCAAAAACAATATGTCCTACAAGTTTTCCTTCTTCTAGAGCAAACTGTGACTTCTTTGGCTTCACCGAAATTCCAAACTGTCTACACTTTAGAAAGACCTTATTCAAATGTTGCAAATGGTCCTTTTGAGTGCTGGAAAACACTGTTATGTCATCAAGGTAAATAATGACAAACTTGTCCTTCTCTCCCATAAAGGCTATGTCCATGGCCCTCTGAAAAGTAGCCCCAATATTCATCAATCCAAAGCCATCTTGGAGTACATGAAAGTGCCCCAAGGAGTAGTGAAGGTGGTCTTTTCCTAATCTTATAGATGTACATCAATCTAATTGTTATCTAAAAATCTATCTAAGAAAGACATGACTCTAGCCCCTGAAACCTTTTGCAGCAAGTGTTCCATCTTAGGCAGGGGATAGTTGTCTTTTTTAGAACATTTGTTTAGATTCCTGAAGTCAACACAAACCATGATTTATCGATTCTTCTTTCTTACTACCACAAGGTTAACTATCCACTTTGAATACCTCAGGGGAACTATGATCTTGGCATCGAACAGTTTCTTGATTTCCTTCTCAAACGAAGGCAATAAGAGAAGGCTGATAGGTCTTAATTTTTGCTTAAAAGGGATGGTGTTCTTCTCTAGCTGAATCTTATGTTGAATTATGTTTGTGTCACAGGTCTTAAGATCACTATATTCCCAAGAAAAAATATTAGCAAATTGTTTCATCAGGGTGCAATACTCAGAACTCTGGGCAAAAGACAAGTGAGTGGACAGATTTATGTATTTTGGATGGGCTGGACTCCCTACATTATTTTTATGAAGAGTAGACTCATTTACTTTTTTGGTAGGTTTATAAGGTACATCATTATGATCAAACAACCTCTCTAGGGGCACTGATCCTTTTGGTATATCGTCACTAGGTAGCTGGACAATGCTTTCGCAGCCAATCTCATCCTTTAGCTTGGACTGGTTGCATTCTTCCATGGTTTCATTTTCTTGGTCGATGTGCATTTCAGAAAATTCATCAAGGACTTGTAAAAACCTATTAATTTCATCATCACCTTCAAAAAATTTCCAGCATTTGACATTTTAGGCAGAGATGGTTTGTATTTCACCTTAACTTCATAAGTCAATTTAGGAGGTAAAGAAGGAATAAATGTGCTAGGAGACACAGCAAGGGAATCAACAAGTTGGTTCTTCATTCTTGGGATGTAAGAAATGCTGAAGATATTGAAAGAGTCCTCAAGCTTCCATACCTCATCACTGTATGCTTTCAGCCTTGGATGCTTTGCTTGGAAAGTTTTGTTAACATGTTGAATGATAAGGTCAGCGTCTCCAAACACTTTCAGACCTTTGATGCCCATTTCTTTAGTAGTGTTTAAGCCCAATATCAAGGCTTTGTACTCTACTATGTTATTTGTGGCTTGAAAGTTAACTTGAAAGATAAATGAATGCATTCTTGTGTGGGGGACACAAGGACTACACCTGGCCCTGCAGCTTCCTTAGAGTAAGACCCATCAAAGAACATGTCCCAAATATGTGGGCCTCCTTCCTCTGTGATCTGGAAAACTAGTTTTTCAAGCTTTGTGGAGGCCAACTGGGATTCTTCAATTTGAAGAATACAGGCTCCAAAATCAGTGTCGACATAATAGATGGGATTATTAGTGGGATTCCTTTCATCACTGATTATATAAGCCAGTTGAGCTTCCCTGTATAATATTTTACTCTCACCTCCAAAAATTGGGATAGTAGCATAGGATAAATCATTTTTCAATGTTCCACCTAATCTCTTGATCCAACCTCTGGCAAGCAACATGCCAAACTTGAGGGGTACATATGCTACCACAATATCCTTCATCATGCTCTTCATGGGTAGCTGAGACAAGGTGATGGCTAGGTCTTTGATTAATCCCAAACATTTCACTTTTCTAGAGTCAAAAGAAAATAGGTCATGATAAGGCTTGGTAATGTCAAGACCCAACTCATCCATGACATCCTTGGGCATTAGATTATGGCTAGCTCCCGCGTCCAGAAGGTATTCATGAAGGATTTTGTCATGAATAGTAGTGAGACATAGAATGATTGGGAGCTATCTTCGTAATTTTCAATCATTGGGCTAAGAATAATAGTTGGTTTTTCATCTTGCAGATTTACATAGTCAATGGAGGCTTGGATGGCTTTAGGCTCAAGGGCATTGAGGATCGACCTTTTGAAGGACTCGTTCTTCACTAGTTAAATCAGAGGTATAGGGATTGCTAGCTTCTGAATTTCTGACTGAAAGCTGAAAGGAGAAGGAGACATATCAAGGGATCTTACCTCATGAACTAGAGATTTGAGGGTGATGGGATCAACTGCCAGTCACTTCTGCTTATTAACTTGCTGTACTGCAGGGACATCAGCTCTTTGAACATGAGTTTCCTTGGCAATATTCATCTTCGACCTCAAATTATATGTGTACTGATTTCAGTTTGCAGAACAACTTCCCCATCCCATTCTTGGTTTATTTGGTAATTGAATAATGACTTTTCATAGGCAGCTGAGGTAAAAAAGGAGACACTAACCTTCCAGACAATGGATCTCATCATCTTCTTCAGATTGCTCTTCTTCCATGACTACATTCTTGAAAGGGGACTTCACCCTTTGATCTTCATTGGCATCTTTACTTCTTTGCAGAATCTGCAACTACTCATTAGCTCTTCTATATGGATTTGGATTTCTAGGAAGAAAGGTATTAGGAACTCTTCCTTTCCCAGGGTGCTTCTCAGCCTTTAACTTGGAGATTTCAGAGGCTAATGACTCTATCGTCTTGGTAATTTTATCTACCTTGGGATCTAAAGATGATGAAGACTCGCCCCTCTGTCTTCTTCTATCAACATTTCCCTTGAGCTTCTCTACAACCGTGATGTTTGATTCTACTTCCAAGGTTGCATCTTGCATATCAGCCAAAGTAGCACATTGCCTGTCCCTCAACAGTAGACAGAAGTCAGAATCAAATGCAATGGCATAGGTGAGTTTAGCAGAGGTAGTGATGGGTTTTACTTTAGTTGGTATCTTGTTGTACATGTAGTTAAATATCTTATTGAGATCTAACAACAACTCACTATTTTCCATTTTTAAGTTCCCAAACTCGGTGTGGTAGTAGAGTAGATCTTTCTTATCCCCCCAATGCTTTAGGAATGCATCATCTAAAGCCTCAATATCTGCTATAGACATTGGGGTCAGTTCTCTGAACCATTTTATAGCCTCTCCATCTAGGCTTTGGGAAAAGACCCTCATCCACACATCATCTTCACTAATGTCCAAGTTATCAGCATAGCTATAGAATAATTCAAGATGTTCTTAAGCTATAACACCTTCAGTCCCAGTGAACTTAGGCCTATACTTTTGATATTCCCCAGTAGGCATGGCATTCAAAGGAGTGAGCAATACTAGAGGTCCATACCTAGTAGCTATGACTCTTTCCATCATGGTAGGTGTTTGTGGACCTGCCATAGCTATGGTAGCTATAAGGGTACTAGAAGTCTGAATGACAGAGGGCTGACGGGGTCACTGATAGGACTAGAGGAGTCTGATGGATAGGAGGTGAAGTTTCCTTTGTGCATACAACAAAAGGAGAACCTAAAGAATAAGGAGCCTTATGAAACTCTGAGATTTTTTCTTCACTGTTAGTATTAGATGTTATACTCTCAACACATATTTGTTCTATTATAGGATTTTCTTGAAGAGATACAAAATATTGTTTAGAGCTACCTGAACCTGATGCTCTTTTCTGCATTGCCTTTCTTTCTTTGATGGTTTTTTTAAGGTTAGATACCGGGTTAGCTTGTTGCTTCTGAGGATTTCTTCGGGTATGCCTCACAAACTAAGCCAGAACTATGAAGTGAAGCCGCCAAGAGGTTCTTCCTCTAGTAGAGTCGCCAGATAGATGATTACAACCGAAAAAGTTCCCAGACATTGTCTATCATCAAAGTTGGATATGTGTTATCTATCAAGGAAGCTGAGCTTCAGTTTTCTCTCCCTGGAAACGATGCTAATTATGTTATCACTCCAGGAAGCTCTCTTAGGTTGTAGATCGGAGATGCCTGGTAACATATAATCTTCAATATTGTTTTATGAACTATTGGAATGAATGATTGTTTAGATCAAGTCACATGACTATTGCAACTCTATTTTCACTCAAGACATGCATGAACACCTTAGCTTTACAAGGCTTTATACCACTAATGCTCAATAGTTTATATATTCAAAGGTTAAATGGAGAACACTAACTGTACTAGTAGATGCATACATAAAAACATATGAATAGCTAGCTACAGAAAGCAAATGAAGCTTGCAAATCTAATTTATCAATTTAGAGATAAGATGACAATTATTTGGCATTAGACATAGAATAAAACATGAATAACCCATTCAATTGCAAGCATAGAACAAAAGAGAAAATGGGAATTGAACATGTAACAACATAAGAAGTTGAGAACCTAGAGGAGTAGAGTCTCCACAGTCTCCAAAAGTTGAACCCCTGTTATTCTAAACTTTCAAATATTTATAGGACTTTTACAATGCTCTCGGGCCTTCTAAGGCTCGAGAGGTCTTAATCTATTCCTTCTGTCTTTAACAACTTGATGCCCTAACTAGCCATGCATGGGCTTGGAGGTTTCTTCTTCTAACAACAGAGTAACTGCATTCGGGTAGTTTGTTTTGCTGTCAAGGAGCTCACTCGTGCCAGCGATGCTCCATGATCACTTCTATTGGTTTTTGTTGCTGTGTGTTGTTTCCTTTCCCCTTCCGGCCTTTTGTCTCCGAGTGTCTATTTCTTGGCCTCTATTATATGATGGAATGGGTCTGTAGGCCTTTTGAAATACTTTCAAATGCCAACCATGACTTCTTTCTGTTTTACACAGAAAAACACTGCAACATTGTCAAATCCCACCAAGCTCTGCTTATTTTGGACTTCTAAAGTCCTTAAACAATATCTATTCCTCTATTGGGTCCACTCTCAATTTCTATCGCAAGTCCCTTTGGCCTTGTTTCCAAGCTTCCCTTTGTATTTTATAAATATGTTAAAAACACTAAAAATAATGAAAAAATGGCTTTGGTAGACCTGAAATATTATATATTTTCATTCCCGAACCCCTCTAGTTCGAGTTTTATCGCATCAGACGTCCATATAGGTATAAGCTCCACTCCTTAATATTTCCCTGATTGCGATTTGCCGATGCGATTGATTGCAATCACATATCGCTCATGCCCCAGGCTAATGGTGAGTGCTCTGTTGTGTTCTCCGATACTAATTCTGCGATGTGACGTGGGCTGTCGATCTGCATGCTTGATCGATGATCCACTTTGCATCACCAATCACCATTGCAAGTTCCATACGGTCTGGCCCTAATCCACCAATTGTGACTCGCCGATCAAATCTAGACCGTTGATTGGCCAGATCTGTCGGTTGCTGTTCATTTCACTGTTTATGCTTCTCATACTTGGTTTTTCACTGTTTTTTATGTGTTTTTTCCTCCCAATAATGCTTTTTCACCATTCTAAGGGTTCTTCTCCTCCGTGGGTTTTGGTCTTTGGCATGATTTTACAAGCTTTTGAAGATTTAAAGAGCATATTTGGACCCATTTGGATCAGGACCCGATGCATTTATAGATGTGAGAATAATATTTTGAAGTCTGGCTTATGGACAAAGTGGAGCAAGAGGATATGTGGTTGTTAGAGCTTAAACAAGGGACATTTATGCTAAAAATAGCAGCACTGCACCTTAGGCGCTAGCAAGCCTCACAATGGGCTCTATCTAAATAAGTATTATGTCTAAGTTGCATCGTTTCATGATGATTGTATATATTGCATACTAGGTTGGTGTGGTGTACATGTATCTTTTAATGTGTTTACCATTGTTTCATTAATTTTCTTATCATGCATGGTCCTTGATTGGTAGATGTGAGGTCCCTCACTATTCTATGTAGGCTTTGCAGACAATGCCAACTATAGTACTTGAAACATTGCTTCTACTTCTTGGGTTCTCTTTTCACCCATGAATGAGCTAGTGATATTTAGAGGCATCTACATTTTCCTTGTGACCAATAATATAGTGGAGTATAGTGTTTTCATTGAACTCTTATTAGAGGCTATTCCACTTGGTATCCACCACTTAGTTGTCAAATTGGACCCCCAACTCATGGTCTCACAACTAAACCCTGTCTATTTCATGAGACATCCTATGTTACTTCATAGGTATTTAATGATATGTCTCCTTAAATTCTCTTTCATTAATATTGAATATATGCACATCTCGAGGTATTCTAATACATTGGATATTCGTTAGCTGATAACATGTTAGATTGGAATTTGTCAAACTAAGTCAATATTCATCAAATTCATCCATGCAGGTACATAATACACATGGGTTAAAATGTTTTATCATTTGAAAAACATAAGTATAAGCGATAGAATAACTTTTGTGTGTGTGCAAATCTAGGTAAGAGATTGATACTTCCATCACAAAAATAGGTGCAATGTCCAAAACTAGGAGTACAAGGTTTGGGCTTCGAAGCCAATTTATTTATACATATAATCCTAAGTCCATCAAGTTAGAACTATCTCCTAATAAGATATTTTGAGGCTAATCATCCATGTGTTGATGACATGATACGACACATGTGATTCTTTGTTACATGAATTCCCTATAGTGGGAGTTTACCCCAAAATGTTCCACTGTAAATGAAATGGAACAACATTAAAGGGCAAGGATTGAATCCCCATTGTCAATTCTTGAACATCGTGAGTAAAATCACATCATGTTCCTCTCCCTTAAGGTCCTCATCAACCACCTCTTGTGCCACTATTGTTTCTCCTAAATTATTGTATGATGAGAAATCAGGGAGTTAGTTTGGTTTCACTTCTATGTCAACAATGCATGACTATTGTTAGTGACAATGTAAGTGTGCATACACATCATACATACATAAATACATATATATGGTCCTATTCTTACCTAATTCATGCTTTATTTCGTATATGATTTAACCATGGGTTTAGTCTTTCTACATGGATTATAAAAGATAGGGTGGCATTTTTATTGTGACATCCATTGGATGTTAGGGGTATTTTCTTGGAATAAACATATAAGGTTAGGTATTCCCCTACGTCTATCATTGCATTATTAATATTATACATCATTTTTTTTACTTTAGGTTTGATCCTACCATGTTGTAACATTTCCTTCTCATTATATGCACGTTGTATCTTAAGTGGTAGATCCTATCCTTCATGGATACCCTAGAACAACACCTTATTTTCAATTTGGTGTCCATGTTACAATTGTTTGTAGGCTGAATATTCCTCTTGTAGACCTAACATAAACTAAAAGTTGCAGGATTGAGTGGTAAATTCCAATTAGTATGTTACAAGTGGAAATAGAGCAATGTTATTGATTTGATTTCAAACAAAATGTTTGACACAATGTATACAACAAAAATAATACTAAATTGGTTGTATAGAAAGTATTTAAAGAAAGGTTTACATGTAAATTATTTGAAAAAATGTATGAGAGATGAAAAGTAAGTTTTTGCAAGTGTGGTTAGCATACATTTAGCAGGCGTATGTGACAAAGTGGTATTAGAGTTGATTTTTAAGCTTTTGAAAAGGGAAAAAAATTGATACCTTGTACGCTTAATCAAGCATTAAGGAACTGAGTATGGTACAAAGTAAAAGAAATAAATGTTTTCATTCCCAATAACCTCTATAAGTCATTGAGGAAAATAGCTATGTGACATACCCCTTTCCATTTGCATCGTCACTTTCCTTCACTTGGTGCCCTTACCTTTCTTGGAGATTATGCTGCAATGAGTTGATTTTCCTTGCTACCATTTTTTCTTCATTTTAGTTATGATGGTTCCTAACCCAAAACTAGATGTCTCTAGTCTATACCACTTGTTTCTATAGGATGAGCTTCCTTTTCATTCTTCTTATGCTGATTAAAAAAATGAAAGATGATGACCTTACTCTCATCCATTTCTTCCACTTGTTAAAACAATAAGGATATTGATCACACTTTTATCTCTTTTTTGAGCTTGTTAAAAGATCATGAAAAATACATGCTATGACGCATCCTTCTATTATTCTTGGGGCTCATTAAAACTGATTGAAAAAAACAATATTGAGCATACGTGTTTTCTCTTTCATGCTCATCAATATATGAAGGAGATCCCAACAAAAGAGGCAAGGAGGAGGGGTGATATTTCAGATTCTATTTATAGAAGATAAGTGGCATCAATCGTGCAACCCTTCAATATGGAACTTGTTTACATTATTGTCCTATAGATGGGTTATAGCTTTCCTAGGAACCATACCATACATATGAGCCTTTTACTCCTTGGATTGGTTAGTCTTTTAGTCATTATGGAGAATGCTTCAATGCCTCCACTGTTGCATGATATCATAGGGTTCTCATTAGTTGATCTTTCCAAGTGACTTTTTTTTAGTGTTGCTATGTATTCAAGGGAGTTATAAACCTCAATCAACCTTATGCGGTCCTCGCTAGTGGATTTCCTATTAATTCCTCCATGCAATGTTGTGGTGATCCTAACCATAGCTAGTAATTCATGGAGGACTAATAGCCAACGTGATCGAGAAGGAGCATCCTTAAAACAAGGCAGCATAATTGTATTAATATGTGCAGGTTTTCATGTATGTAGGTTATAGGGATTGGGAGCAGGAGTAGAATATTGAAATCTAGAGTAGGGTATACCATGGTTAGCCTAGCCAGAAAACAAGATCAACAAAGGAGAAAAGTACAACACTTATCTATGTTCTTTTTATCATGAAGATGAAGGGGATATGCAATGTTGATTTATATTATTTCCTGGTAGATCTATAGGAAAGGTCTATGAAGCAACATCTTCTTTACCAATAGGAAATTTTTATGCAAACAAATGCCAAAGTGATTGGCTATAGTTGCACTTTATTTTTTCGTTCAACAACTCCCCCATTTATTTATTTAATAGTTAATATTCTATTAATAAATGGGGACCCTTTATAAAATATCCTTCAAAACACTTAGCACTTAAGCACTTCATTTTTTTAAATTTTAGAAATAAATTAAGATATTAACTCAAATCCCTTTAAGACTAGCAATTCTTGCTTTTTTGCATATCACTAGACCATGTGTGTCAAAAGTTAATCAACAACTGGGATCTGCGAATTGTGATGGAAGGGATCACCTTCTATGAAGACTTCATCAAGGCATGGTGTTGCAAGCCATGCTTCAAGTGAATTTAACTCTTCTTCATAGTCATTCTATGTACCTGCACATTGGAAATCAATGGTAAGTTTAAAAATATCTACAGAACCACATTTTCTCTATTCTTTCTGCTCTGCAATGATAGTGTTTTCTTGTTGCACTTCCAGTTGTGCTTTTGCATCTATCTCCGTTTTCTCTTTCTGGGCTTCATTCCTTGCCTCTTCCTCTGTTTCTATTTCTGTATCTATCTCTTTGACTCTTTTCCTAACCTGTGTTGCTGCAAATAGGTTGTCTTCCACTGTCTCACCAAATAGCATCATGTCAATATGATGTTTCTGTTGCATCACCTCCAACCATTCATCATTACCCAACAATTCTTCATCAAAACTAACATCAGAAATATTAATTGTTGGATTCACCATAGCATTAACTGCTCCTATGGTAGTGTCATTGTCGTCAACAAGCTTTGTTGCTCAATTCACCAAACTTTCATCAACAAGCTTTGTTGTTGGATTTACCAAACATTCAATAGCAAGCTCTGTTGTTGGAATCACCAAATTTTCCTCCACCTGTGGCTGTGCACAGTGGGGTTCTTGAGCATCTACGTGCTCCTTCTCTCTTGCTTCTGTGACTTCTTCACATAAATCATCCACTTGTGGCTGAGCATAGTGGGTTTCAACAATCCATTCATCTGGATATAGATCTGCTACTATAGACCCACCTTCATTTTCAATTTCAATACTCCCCCGTGGACCAAAACACCTCTCAAGGGTATCCCTGGTTGTTTTGGCTTCTGAAATTGGGGGAAGAATGTTGTCACTAATAGATTCTTTTATGCATTTCAATGAAAAGGCATCTTTTTGCCTCTTCACTTCCATATCTAAAAAGATCTCAAACATCTCATGTAGTCGCTTTGACTTTCTTAGCCTCTTGGATTTTCCCATTTGATCGCTGACGAAATGCGTCTCAACAAAAAAATCAAACTTGAAATATGGCGACTATCCCTTTAACATCCCTTCGGTTCACAACCTCTTTTTTTAATTCCCTCTTTTAAAAAAAAAACTCTTTTACACAATATAATGCCCTTTTCAAAATAATACCATCACACTTCAAGTTATGAACCTTTTACCAAACGTAGGCTTTTAATAAAATACTTTTGCACCCAAGTACTTCTGCATATTAACTTTTTAACCTGACGCAATCCCTTTTTAAAAAAAATTGACTTTTCACCTTATGCCTTCGATTTCCTTTTCACGATAAACGAACCATAGACGAGAATGGAACGTGCTTTTAACGTAATTAAAAAATTACCTTTGACGGTTTGCCTTGCAATATCAAACCGGATTCCTTTGAGACCAAAACTTACGCATTTCGCTTTACTTTTCAGAGAGAATGGTGGCTGCGATATTTTGACATTTCGGAATTTTGGTACCTTAACGCTCTCTGCGTTGAACATATGCCATGTGCTAACTCTTCTCTCGACCTTGAAGGGAAGTGTTAGTGCTCTAACGCACTTCCCATCATAACTAACCCACGCCAATGAAAATCGATGCGAGGAAACGCCGATTAACGCGCTTGCTCCTCTGACTGCTCAGCGTTAGTGGTGTTACTAACGCGCTGGTTTAACGCATGGAAAGCGTTAATTTCCCAAAAAAAAAAAATCCTTCAATTTATTTCGCCTTCCCGTAGCTGGTTTCTAGTTTCCTTGCTGCTTCGTCAATTAATTTCCAAAAAAAATCCTTCAATTTATTTCGCCTTCCCGTAGCTGGTTTCTAGTTTCCTTGCTGCTTCTTCAATTAATCTTAAAAAAAAGTCCTTCAATTTATTTCGCCTTCCCGTAGCTGGTTTCTAGTTTCCTTGCTGCTTCTTCAATTTTCTGCTGCTTTCTCAAAGAGGCTTACACTCTCTCTTCACTCCAGGACTTTCTCTGCGTAGTATTACAAATCACTTAAATAAAATTACATTGGAAACATCACTAATAAATGACTGGAGTCAAATTCGACTAAATTGGACATGACTAAAACCCAGAAAACCCAGCTAAGACACTTGGACGGACAGTTTTGACACCTAACAAGTAGTTGAGATTAGATTCTCTAACAAAACCCACTCCAACAACTCCAACAACTCCTCCGAATCAAATTCTTCACATTCAGCCAAAACCCAGCTAGTATCTCATGAAATGGAATACTACATCATATAAGAGAGCTACTATTACATTACTTGAGCTTATGAAATTAAAACTCAACAAGAGTTATTTCTCAAATAACTAAAAGCAGTCTCCTCTTCCCGCAGTTGTAATCTCTTAGGCTGTTTAAGAAATGGGTAGGCCTCCCAGTACTTCATCAGACAAAATGAGTTCAACTGATATTGCTTTAATAGATGGTATATCCAAATCTCATACACCTCCATTTCTTTTGACTTTTGAAGCCTTCGATAAGAATTTTCACAATTTGTTAGTAGATTCTGGAACTTCATCCAACATTCTACCAAAAACTGTTTGTGCAAAATTGAATGTGGAAACCCAAAAAACTGTTGTTCGCATTGTGCAGCTAGATTGATTTCAAGTCGAAGTTATTGGGGAAATCAATTAGGTACTTTCATCAAACCCGAAAGTGTGTCAAGTAATTGACATTCTTGTGGCTAATATCCCTAAATTCTTGATTTGATCTAAGTAGTGACCGGTCCGAAAAACTTCATTGCTTCCTTAGAGTAGTAAGCCAAATATCGTCACAGTGAAAAACATTTAAAATATATCGTGACATACTTGAGCCTATACAGCCTATACATGAACGTCTCTTCCTACAAAAACGTCTCTTCCTTGAGCCTATACAGCCTATACTTGAGCCTATACAGCCTATACTTGAGCCTATACATGAACGTCTCTTCCTACAAAAATTTGTTTGGAAATAACTTCTCTATAAAAAAAAATAAGGTAGAAAAAGACATAAATAAGTCTATGCCGCCATTATCCACACATTAACATGCTCCTTTCTACAAAAAAGGGCCAAGGAATAAAAATAGCAATAAAAAAAAAAAAAAACATTTACTGCTTAGAGTACGAAAAAAATAGGAAAAAACTGTTGATAATAGTATCAAAAAAATGCACGGGCAGAAATAGAAACATCATATAAACATTTTTTAACGGTTGCATTCACTGCAACACTGACTGGTCGGTGGAGTGGTGAATGTCTTTGTTTACGTCCCTGTGCTTAGAAAAGACCTCCATTTCAAGAAACAAATTACAAAAAAAACGACTTATGAATATGTAATTTCAAGAAACAAATTACAAGAAAAACGACTTCTGCCATATTCATAGATTGGCGTTATTTTTTAAGGTCGCAAAATTGGCATTTCCCTTTGCTCGAATCAAAATAATTTTGGGAAGAAAATTTAGAAATTACTAACGTAATGTGTGAATTCAGTAAATAAATGTAGAAAGACCGAGGCGGATATACAGCAACCACCATAACAGCACTCTAACTCTAACTTTGCTGGCTTTTCCTGAACGAAATTATATCAGATTAGGTTTAATATACAGGAATTGAACACTCCATGCAGCAGACGAACAATAAGCACCAGCATTAAGCCCACGATTATTTTAGGCAATGCGGGTACCCCCAGCTTTACGCCGTCGCTTATTTTGGGCAACCAATTTTGTATAGCTTGTCAGTGTCTTTGAGAACGAATCGACCAGAAACGCCCTAAAGAAAGGCGCACGTAGAGTCCAACCCTTGCCAGATGCCACTGCCGGCTGTTGTGCTGCGTAACGTAATGTATGAATTCAGTAAATATATGTACAAAGAGGGAGGTGGATATACAGCAACTACCATAACATCACTGGTACTTTGTTCGCTGTTCCTGAAATAAATTATAACAGAGATTAGGTTTAATAAACAGGAATTGAACACTCCATGCAGCAAAGCAGAGTAACAATAAGCACCAGAGGTTACACAGCATTTAACCACGATTATTTCGATGTAGAAGGCGTGCAGAGCTTTTGCGCTTCTTTTTTCTTAATCCCGGAGGATTAATTGAACAGAAATTAGGGACGTTGCGGCAGATAGTTGAACCAGTCATCGCGCTTCCTTATCATCAGGTCTTCCATCTGTTAAAATAATAATATCATATCATAGGATAGAATGGATATAGAAGAAAGACAGAAAGGCGAATAAACTCATGCATGCATATTTACCCTAACTTCAACGTTAGGTGAATCTCGCAGACTCTCAGCTACTAGAGAGCAATTGATGTGCTCAATATTTGCTAGCTGCATCATGCATTTATCCATCCACGTGCATATATATATTAGTTCCAATACCAGTATTGATTTCGTAAATGTATGGTAATGTAATGCAGTAATTACTTAAGATACTCACACTGGGAAATGTGATAATGTGTGAAATGGGTACCCAGCCCTCTGCATCCATATTCTGTTTCAGAAATTTATCTTCCCGTAGGTTTTCTGGGCTAAACCAGTAATGCACTGGGAACTGTATCATTTTCTCCAGCGAGAGTCCTGTTAACTCTGGGTTAAGAGCAACTCCTTTTGATGGACGCGTTTCTGCCTGATAGTGTTGAGGCCGGGTAAGTCCCTCTTCCTGATGATCATGATGAGGAGGAGGTGGTGGAAACCCCTCCGACCCACATTCACGAATTGGAGTACTAGCCGGAACAGTGACAGGAACAGGTGGAGACGAAATACTATTATACAGACCATGACCATGTACAGGAGCCGCATGAGGAGGGGGAACAAAAGTAGGTGGATATGAAATACAAGTATTGTATGGAACCTGACCGTGACCATACACTTGATAAGGAAGGGGAGCAAGATTTTGACGTCCAAAACTTGTGTGCGCTGGTCTAGGCATTAATGTCATCTGTACTTTTACTTGATGTCGCGATGGATCTGCATACAAAGAAAGTAATACAATACACAAATTTGTTTCATGTCCCGATGGATCTGCATACAAAGAAAGTAATACAATACACAACTTTGTTTCATGTCCGGATGGATCTGCATACAAAAAAAGTAATACAATACACAACTTTGCTTCATGTCGTGATGGATCTGCATACAAAGAAAGTAATACAATACACAACTGTGCGTATTGCCGCGATGGATCTGCGATGGATGTTTGCTGATGTGTATGCAGGGATTGGCAAAACAATACACAACTTTCCATAGAAAAGCAATACATTACATTACCTTGTATTTTTCCTGGTTGAAGAGATCGCGGCCCCGGCCCTCGTGGTGGATGCTGTCGCAGTCTCCTGTCTCCTTGTGGAAATTGATTTCCGCCCGCAGCATTAGCCATCTCTTGAAGAGATCGCGGCCCAGACCCTTGCCTTTGCCCTTCCCTTCGAGGTGGAAGCTGTCGCAGTCTCCCGTCTCTTTGTGGAAATTGATTTTCATCCGCAGCATTAGCCATCTCTTTTCTAATATTTTTGTAAAAACAAGTTCGGGTCTGTAATTTATTTTTCTCTGCCGCTTTATTGTTATTTATATCTCAATTCAAAACCGAAACTCACACAGATAATTTGAATACGTATATCCCATAATATCCCAATATTATAGGGTAAATGTCCCCCAGTTGACGCCTTTGACATTGAATTGTGTGCACTACATTATACCCCACTTGTGGATTCATGGATTATAGCGTAAATGTTCCCCAATTGACCCCTTTGGTATTGAATTGTGTGCACTACATTATATTTTGTATTGAATTGTGTGCACTACATTATATTTTTTATTTAGGGAAACCCACTTGTGGATAGAACAAGCCCATAAGGCTCATGCGATGGATACAATCATACACCTTATAACATGGATTCTCAATAAATATATATATATATATATGATAGTATTAGTAGTGTTTATGTAAATGGGTATCATTTTCGTTTTTATGATTTAATTTTTTTATAATTTTTTTTACATTTAAAATTCTCCATATTGACGCCCAACGGATACATGCTTTATGATTTATCACAATGGGTATTACTAATTTAAATAAGCAATAAAAAAAAATTAGCAAGTTCACTTTTCATTTTGTATAATGATAGATTTTTAGACGGCATAATCAGTTTATTGCTTTTGTCTAGATAGTGGTTGTGTATTATTTTTTTAAATGATGAATAATTTTTTTTTTAAGCATTTGTAAATATGAGATCTTTAGTTTTCTTCCACGTCTAAAGAATTTTAAGACTTTATATTAAATTCAAAATTTTTAAAAAATAAAATGAGAAATTATTATAATAGTACATTTAGTCTAGAAAGTTAGCTCAATTGGTCCACATCTCATTGCTAAAACACTTAGAAACCATTATAATAATATATATTTAAACATCACAATTGGTCTAAGTCCCATTGTTAAAGCACATTGTCCTTGTTATTGGAGGTCACGAGATTGGTCTACATCTCATTGTTAAAGCACTTAGAAATCATCATAATAATATATATTTAACCATGACAGTTAGCTTAATTGGTCCAAGTCCCATTGCTAAAGCACCTTATCCTTGTTATTGGGAGGTCACGGGGTCATTTCTCCTTAGTGCCCTCAGGGTTAGGCTTTTCGCATCCACCCTAAAAACATAATTGACAAATATATTATTATTATTTATAATTATCCCGGTAAAAGAACTAAATTCATAGATATCATCACTAACTTGTAAAGATCGATTTTACTCTAGATCTACCAAGTGTCAAGATGGATCAAATATCCTGATATGCAACTTGGCATAGAGTGAAAAAAGATTTGATTCCTTGCTTTAAATAGGCTACATTCCACGTAAATACTATGGGTCAATACCATTGGTTCTCAATACCATGGGTCAATACCATGTGCCATCTTCATTTTTATTAATCTTAATATTAGGGTTAATAATGTTTTTTTTCATGGTATTAATAATAATTGCCCATAGGCTTCACCTAAATAAAACCTCTTCTTTGAGTCTTCTTTAAATATAAAGAGGTTTATGGGCTAAATATAAAAAGGGCTTTTATATTTTAAATTTATATTGTGTTTATACATAACAATAATTAGATTGATTTAAGATAGGGTTGACATGAAATTAAAAACTTTAAATGTTAAACATTACATGTTAAATGTTTACGTTTACATTTACATGTTTATGTTTGTTTACATGTTTATGTGAGATCTACCCTCATACTGTGTTATCCACGCAATAAAGTGAGAAATTATTATAACAATATATTTAACCTAGAAAGTTTGATCAATTGGTCCACATCTCATTGCTAATACACTTAGAAACCATTATAATAATGTATATTTAACCCTGACGGTTAACTTAATTGGTCCAAGTCTCATTGCTAAAGCACATTCTCCTTGTCATTGGGAGGTCACAAGATTGGTTAACATGTCATTCTTAAAGCACTTAGAAACCATTATAATAATATATATTTAACCCTGACTGTTAGATTAATTGGTCTAATTGGTCCAAATCCCATTTGTAAAGCACCTTGTCCTTGTCATTGGGAGGTCTCAGAGTCATTTCTACTCAATGCCCTCAGGGTTGGGCTCTTTCTACTCAATGCCCTCGTGTTTGGGCTTGATATTGTTAATTGAATATGGGTATCCAATATAAGAATCATTACCACCACCGAAAATAACTTCAATTGAATATTATTATTATGATTACTATTTCCATGGAATCTATGAAGAGACACAATTGACAAATATTATTATTATTGCTGATTATTATCCCTTTAATTTCTAAAGCGTGAGAGAACTAAATTCATAGATCTCATCGCTAACTTTTAATCATCTTAATAAAAAAATAATAATAAAAAAAAAAATATCAAGGGTAACTGAAGAATACAAAGAAACTAAATTAATTATTTTCTAACATATATCTGTTTTTCCAACTCAAAATATGTTTAAAATGATAATTGACTTTCCAGTACATTTAATAGTATCTTTATTTTATGTTTAAAATGATAACTGACTTTACACTACATTTAAGGGTATCTTTGTATAGATGAGAGAATTTCAAGAAAAGTTACCACCATTCAGATTTCTTGTGAAAGAACCATATCCACAACCTTCATCTTTAGAATGTTAATTTTTTAACAACAAACAAAAATTAACAATACCATAATTATCAATATTAAAATTAGCATAAAGGTCTTGTATTAATATTTTAAATTTAAGAACATTTCAATCACTTTTAAATAAATTTAGCCATGTTACCCAAAATTGGAGATTCAATTGTATTTCTAACATCATATAAATTATTTAAAGCTATAAAAGCTAAGAAAAATAGTATGGCAATATTGTGCCCTTTGAGAGAAGCTCCTAAAAGGAATTGCAAAAACATCCCTACGAAATAAATGAGTCTATCTATTGCCATAGATTTGAATTCCCTATGTGTATGTATGTAGGGTTTATAAAATAATACGATGAATAAAAAATATATGATAAATTGAAAAACATGTAGTATATGTTTTTATATATTCAATATTAATCTAATACAACATAAATAAAAACATAATTAATATGATAGGGTGGAGTGCCTTTTTGGACAATGGAAAATAACGTTAGGGTTCTGCTCTACAATGTTGAAGCATCCACATCTGAGCTTATGCTTTCTATTGGAGAAATGTGTAGCTAGTTTCTAGTGAACCGATGGGCGTCAATGGTGGCCAAATGAGCTAGGGGAGAAGCCTTCAGAGAGATTCATTTGTTTCAAAGTAGCAGGAAAGATCTTCATAATGTAGAAAGTGGGGTCTCGAACTCTGGTTTTTTTTATCTCAGGCAGGACTTGTTATTCGCAAGATCTTACATGCTTATGACCATATCTATCATTTCATTGGTTTTTGTTCAATTCCCATGGTGTTTAGGGATGTGGGGTTTGTTCAATGATTATGTCTATCTCTATTAGTAGATCGAGGTGTGGATAAAGTTGGGGTAGCTCAAACAATATGGGATATGGAGACTATCACTCCAAAATCAACAAGATCTACACAAGATATGGTAATCAATAGTGAAAAGTATATTCAATTTCATATTTTTATCGAGTCTTAGAGGGACGACTTTTGTTCACTAGATTCGAGGTTTGGATCTAGTAAGAAATCTGAATCAGATGATCCAAAAGAGTATGGTAATACCAGTATTGTTCCAAGTCTTGGAATACGCATGAAACGTACTCGAAGACAGTCAATGAATAGAAGATTATGGTGTGACAAAATATTCAAAAATAATTTTTAATTTGAGCATGCATGGAGGTTCCAGAAACCCAAATCCTAATTGAACCACATCCTTCAAGAATGCACTCAAAGGGAAGGTTTTCACAGAAGTAGATCAATCTCAAAATATGTCGTGTCCTTATTTGTAGAGAAAATGGACAAAGTTCCAGAAATGAACATCAAAACCCTAGAGGTTAAAACTTTTTATGATAATCTATAATCCACAATAGTAATATGTCAATTTAATGGTTTCTATCCAAATCCATGAGACTTGTATGAGTGCGTATACTCTTCATGAACAACAAAGTGTGATATCTAATTGTGTTCTAAATGGTTTTTCATAGTACAATGAGAGATTAAGCAAGATATTGAGTTTTTTTTCTAAAATTGAAATTTGAAAGTCTCGCTTATTTGAAATTTGAAATTCATTCATACTGCCTTCCATGAAGAATATATAATGAATTTAATGTTATGAAACTCCTTGGACAAGGTCATAATCTGAATTTATGGTTAGTCTAGAACTAGTGGCACTTCATTGATCCAAGTGTGAAGTGTCTTATGTCAAGGACCAATGAAGATAAAACAATTGGTGATTTTAGAGAACTAGGGAAAATATTGGAAAAAGAGATTTCATTCTTTTTAAATATTAAATTCAATTTATCTTATAAAATAAGTGTTGCTTCTTGTAGTTTTAGGCTTAGTTTTTCAGGCATTCAATTGAGGAAGGCATGATTAGATTTTCCTTAATAGATACCACAATGAAGACCTATATGAAAAACCTCTACACTTATATTTATATTTCGAGGCCTCATCTAGGATATTTGTATAATTTAAATGCTTTGTTCAACGCTTGTTTATCATACTTTTAAAAGAACTCAAAGGATATCCTGGTATGCACCAACTAACATTTAATGATGAGACATATATTGAAAGTTGCTATCTTTTGAAGCTAAGATAGGAGAAAAAAATTGAGTATTTTCATAATATAATTTTACTTTCCTCTCCTCAATATTGCTATGTCCATTATCATTATGTACAAACTAATTTATGTCATACAACAACATGGGATGACAAGAAAGGACTAGCTTATAGATCCATGCTAAAATATTTCCTTAATCATATTATCTCAGCTACTACAACCATGGAAGTTGAATATTCCATGTATGCACTGTTACACAGTAAAATGTCACTGCCATCATGTCAGTCTCCCTACTGTGCTATAAGCCACACTCACCTACACTCATGCTCCTCAGAATGGCTAAAAAACCCTCTTTGCCTAAGTTAAATGGATCATCGCGTCTGTTAAGAAAATAACCGCGCTGACAGGCGGAGTCTAGTGTTGTTGTTGCGCTGCCAGCGCGGAAGCACACGTCTTCTCCGCGCTGGTCCCATTTCCACGAACAACGCTCCCTCCGTTTGTCCTTTTCGCGCTGACCAGACCTCTTCTGCATGGGTTTGCGATGTCAGCACGGCAGTTCACGAGTTTTCCGCGCTGATCTTGTTTGAGCGAATTTGTTCTAACAACCAGCCTTCCAGACCCATCCAGAACTGGTTGTTAGCATTGTTGAGGTCGCCATCCTTTCTCTGGCATGTCTGTTCGACTGACCATCCTTTTATCTTGGAGGA
>APFE030604312.1:0-16474 GCA_000404065.3 Pinus taeda
GGTTCTCTCTACCTTGCCTGCGTGTACGCACTCCAAACATACTGTACCTGCATACTTGTACGCTCTGTAAGCCAAAGGATGGGTCCGTACCCCTGTAAAGGTCAAAAGGCGCGAGTTTCATCTTTAAAAAGTTACTTGTGGTCACTTCTAGAGCCTTCTAGAAGAGTGTTTGACGTGTATTGAGCGCCTCCCGATGGTTCATGCATCCCTATGATAGAGGAACTTATCCCATCAAGAGAGGAGCTACCCCATCCAAAAGAGGGAGTATCCCATTGATGTTGGAACTGAATAACTTCCTCTAGAACACTATAAATACAGCCATTGGGCCAAGGGAGGGGAGGTTGAAAGCTGAACATTCCAAAGGGTAGATGCTGCTGGAATTAGGACTTCCATTGTAAGCTTGTGAGGAGAGATTACCATCCTTTCCTGTTTCATTGGAAGTGGGTGAGCTTATCAAAGTAAAGGAAAACTCTTGCTGGACCCTGGGAGGAACCTGCACAACACCAAGGCTCAGGTTGTAATAGTTTCTTTTTTGTTTCCTTAATACAAATAAGTCCATTCTTCTCAATGATTTGTTGTTAATGAATTGTTTCATATACTCCTTGGTCTATATGTTGAATAAGTTTTGTTTTATGAGATATTCAGGTGTTATGTAATCGTTTGATTGTTAGTGTATGCAGGTTTCGAAGTGAAGGAGGAGCTCATCTGGATCGACGAGGCTAGACTACTACAACAGCGTTGGACTTCAGGTAGGATCTAAAACACTTGGTTTCTCGTATGATAATGCATGTTTAGAGAAGGATTGCTCTTAATTGTCTTGTTTGTCACTAGAAAGTCTTAGGCTTCTAGGGATGTTGGTTTTGTCCGCAAGATTAACTCTTTCCGCATGACAGTCGTCTCCTTTGGCAGGCTTGTGAGCTCTCTTCTCCCAATAATTTGAAGGTATCCTCAAAGTGGACGATGGCTTCCATTCACCTCTATTTGTATACTTACACCACTTTAAGATCCTCTACTAGGATTGCATGGGTGGAAGTGAGGATGGATGGATTGGGGTGTTCAAGTCTAATCCAAAGAGGTTCCTCCAGCTCTACCTCCATTTTCCTTTTCACTTCTTTTGAAGGTTCTAACGTTGTAAAAAAATTACTTGTAAAAAAAATTCTTAACATAGAAAAATATACAATGGCGAGAACATAAAGCAAATATACATGGGGTTTTACCCTGGATCCCAAAACCGAGAATACCAAATTGATTTTTCATTATATTCCTTTCAATGTTACAATATATATATGTGTGTGTGTGTGTGTGTGTGTTGAAACATTCATAAACCCCAATCCACTAACCCTATATTAGACCATAATCATAGTTCCCTTGAACAGATCTACAATACCATGGGAAAAAACCATTATGCCCAAGAAACCATGCGCGAAAACCATGGGTAGGTATGCCCTCCAGCTTTGGGTTGGCACCCCATCCTTAGGTCCACACCCCATGACGCGTGGAAATAATATAACGCACACCCAACACTCTCCCACTTGTTATTTTCTTTCCACATCAAGGATAACAAGAGAGCTTAGTCATTGGTCCATGGATACAATGCCCATTGTTTCTCTACATCAAAAAAACTTCTCAGCAATCACAAACTTTGTTAATGCATCTTCAACATTCTTCAGAGTATCCACCTTTACCAACAACACCTTTTTATCTTCAACCATATCCCTTACAACACAATATATGCAACCAAACCGCTTCCTTGCTTGCATGAGTGGCTACCATGTATTCAAACTTTATAGTTGAAAGTGCCACTATAGACTATCTCGTGCTCATCCAACTGACTGCTCTTCCAAATAGGTTAAACACATACCCACTTGTAGATCTTCTCCAATCCAAATCTCCAACCCATTATGCATCAAAAAAGCCATGTATGTCCAAAAATCTTCAATCCTTGTCTTCCTTGGTAGCACAAACCATAATCACTAATGCCACACAAATATTTGAAAATACAATTCATTGTTGTCCAATGCTTCTTCCCTGGTTTTGACATAAACCTGCTCAATACTCCCATTGCATGTGTAATTTGTGGTCTGGTACAAACCATTTCATACACAAGGCTACCAACTACACATGCATATGGAACATAGAACATGTCCTATTCCTCTTCCTGTGTCTTGGGACACTATTCAACATATAATTTTACACCTACAGGAATAAGACCCTTCATCGGTTTGTTATCCTACATATTAAACCTCTACAATATTTTCAAAACATACTTCCTCTAGTTTAACCAGAGCTTCCTCTTTTCTCGATCTCATTTAATTTCCATGCCCAAAATATAGTTTACAACACCAATATCCTTCATGTCAAATTTAGAGGACAAATGGGTCTTCAAACCCTAGATAATTTCTTTGTCATTTCCAATCAGCAACATATCATCCACATATAAGACCAATAAATAACACAGTCACCAATTTTGGATTTAAGACTTCTGTGGTTGATATCTTCTAACTTAGTAACCGGAGAACCCACAGTAAAGATCATTTCTGTCAACGTTTCAAATCCCAACAGCGATCCATCATCAGGACTATTATTGAATGATGATAGAAGAAGAACTATAAATAATAATAATTCATTACAATTATAATACTTATTATCTAGTAATATTATTACTAATCTTATTAATTATCATGAATTATTATTATGAATTAGTTTAGATTATTGAAAAAAATATTTGAAAAAAAAAAAAAAAAAAAAAAAAAAAAATTATTATTATATTTAATAAAATAAAATAAAGAATATAAATAAAATTAATTAATAAAAAAAAAATATAAAAATAATAATATAAAAATTATTATTTTTAATGAGAAAATTATTAATCAATATATATAAAATATATATATATATATAAATATATATATATATATATATATATATATATATTATATATATATCACTAAGGAATTTCACCTTTACTTTTTATTAATATTAATTCCATCATAAAAAAATAAAATAAAAACCTAATTTATTAAATAAATAAAAATCTAAATAAAAATTTATGGATAATATTAATTATTGAGCAGTTGACTCCCTTTAATCAAATCAGCCGACTTTCTTTTCCTTCAATCATAACAAACTTACCTCATTACTATTTATTTCTTACCTTCGAGCTCTTCTTCTATCATCGTTCAATAATTGTCCTGATGATGGATCCTTGTTGGGATTTGAAACGTTGACAGAAATTATCTTTACTGTGGGTTCTTCGGTTACTAAGTTAGAACAGTCACCAATTAATTTAAAATACACACAGTGATCTTATTTTTTCCTTATGAAGCCAAGTCCCTATATATATGCATCAAATTTTTGATACCACATTCTTTTTTACTGCTTTAACCTGCGTACCAGTTCTTTCTTACCCTTCACTGCAAATCCTTCTTGTTGCTTCATGTAGAACTCTTCTTCTAGATCCCAGTGAAGAAATGTTGTCTTCACATTCATATGTCCTACCTCAAAATCAAAAGCAACAACAACAAATAAAAGTAATCTAAAAGAAGCTAACTTGGCAACAGGAAAAAAAATATCACCAAAATTAATTCCTAACACTTGGGAACAACCTTATGCTACCAACAGAGATTTGCATTTCTCCACCTTGCCTTCTTCATTCATCTTCTTCTTAAACACCCATTTGTTTCCAATGGGTTTCTTTCGAGTCGACAACTCCACTAGATCCCAAGCCTCATTTTCCTCCTCACATGTAACCTATGACCTTTCACCTCCCTTTTCTCCTAATTTCCATTATTTTCATATATAAAATGCCAATAAATGCCTCATGCCTTTCCAAAGCCTTTGCCATTGCCTTTGGCAATTTCCATATCCATTAATTAATCGCAAAGTGATCCCCATCACTATGTTTTTTCCCAACATTCAGCTTGGAATATGTGTCCCATGACCATGGTTATTATTTTTCCATTTTTTAACTTTATTACATGGATTTTTGACCAGGGTTGTTAAAGGACAAGTCCCATAAATCTCTTTGACTATATATCCTCATTATTTTTGCCAAATCTTCTCAATATCCTGCATCATAACCACATTAGGAACATAAAGCATGATAAATATATTTAACCTTCATAAGATCTCATTTAAGCTAAGAAAATATTATAAAGTGCAAAAGGGAAGGTCTAATACAACCTTTATGTGCCTAGGAAAGGTTAAATGGGCCTTATGTTTTACCTAATTGGAAGGCCCATCATACCCCCTACTAAAAATGCTGCTCATCCTATGAGAAACTTATTCTTCCTCCTTTCTTTTTTTATCCTCATGCATTTAACGCATATTTCATTAAATTTGGAATTAAATAGTGGATCTAGAATTTCAAAATAACTAAAAAAAACTCAATTTTATTGATGTCCTTGGAATAAAAATTTTCCAATTTTAATGAAATATGTGTTATTTCCCTAATGACCTATTTAATATCTCATGTTCTATTGGAGATGATCATGCCTGCTGGATAGAAACCTGAATTTTTCTCAATGTCCTACCACTCCCTTGATTCTTCTTCTGGGCTATGATGTTCCTGTAGACCTAAAAATAATGGAGGATTGAATATAAGTCCAATCCATTGGACTTCTATTCTCTAAATGATTCTCTTATATAAAGGATTTTTGGCCATTGCATCTTGCAACCTGTCAGGGGAATGGTACTCTATGATCTTAGTGTTGTATGGTAATTTTTGTCGTCTCCTTTGGCAGGCTCGTGAGCTCTCTTCTCCCAATAATTTGAAGGTATCCTCAAAGTGGACGATGGCTTCCATTCACCTCTATTTGTATACTTACACCACTTTAAGATCCTCTACTAGGATTGCATGGGTGGAAGTGAGAATGGATGGATTGGGGTGTTCAAGCCTAATCCAAAGAGGTTCCTCCAGCTCTACCTCCATTGTCCTTTTCTCTTCTTTTGAGGTTTTAACCCTGTAAAAAAATTACTTGTAAAAAAAATTCTTAACATAGAAAAATATACAATGGCGAGAACATAAAGCAAATATACATTGGGTTTTACCCTGGATCCCGAAACCGGGAATACCATATTGATTTTTCATTATATTCCTTTCAATGTTACAACACACACACACACACATATATATCTGTGTGTGTGTGTGTTGAAGCAATCATAAACCCCAATCCACTAACCCTATATTAGACCATAATCGTAGTTCCCTTGAATAGTCTACAAATACCATGGGAAAAAAACCATTATGCCCAAGAAACCATGCGCGAAAACCATGGGTAGGTATGCCCTCCATCTTTGGGTTCGCACCCCATCCTCAGGTCCACACCCCATTACACGTGGAAATAATATAACGCACACCCAACACTCTCCCACTTGTTATTTTTTTTCCACACCAAGGGTAACAAGAGAGCTTAGGCATTGGTCCATGGATACAATACCCATTGTTTCTCTACATCAAAAAAACTTCTCAGCACTCACAAACTTTGTTAATGCATCTTCAACATTATTTAGAGTGTCCACCTTTACCAACAACACCTTTTTATCTTCAACCATATCCCTCACAAAGTGATACTGAACATCAATGTGCTTTTTATTTGAATGATAATAAGGGTTCTTCACTAAGAAAATTGCACTTTGGCTATCACAATCTATCCTTATAGCTTGTTATACCAACCTCATACTTGAACACAATATATGCAACCAAACCGCTTCCTTGCTTGCATGAGTGGCTACCATGTATTCAAACTTTATAGTTGAAAGTGCCACTACAGAGTGTCTCGTGCTCATCCAACTGACTGCTCCTCCAAATAGGTTAAACACATACCCACTTGTAGATCTTCTCCAATCCAAATCTCCAACCCATTCTGCATCAAAAAAGCCATGTATGTCCAAAAATATTCAATCCTAGTCTTCCTTGGTAGCACAAATCATAATCACTAATGCCACACAAATATCTGAAAATATGATTCATTGTTGTCCAATGCTTCTTCCCTGGTTTTGACATAAACCTGCTCAATACTCCCACTGCATGTGCAATTTTTGGTCTGGTACAAACCATTTCATACACGAGGCTACCAACTACACATGCATATGGAACATAGAACATGTCCTATTCCTCTTCCTGTGTCTTGGGACACTACTCAACATATAATTTTACACCTACAGGAATAGGAACCTTCATTGATTTTTTATCCTACATATTAAACCTCTACAATATTTTCAAAACATAATTCCTCTAGTTTAACCAAATATTCCTCTTTTCTTGATCTCATTTAATTTCCATGCCCAAAATGTAGTTTACAACACCAATATCCTTCATGTCAAATTTAGAGGACAACTGGGTCTTCAAATCCTAGATAATTTCTTTGTCATTTCCAATCAGCAACATATCATGCACATACAAGACCAAATAAATAACACAGTCACCAGTTAATTAAAAATACACATAGTGATTTGATTTTTTTCCTTGTGAAGCCAAGTCCCTATATATATGCATCCAATTTTTTATACCACATCCTTTGTGACTGCTTTAACTTGCGTACCAATTCTTTCTTACCCTTCACTGCAAATCCTTCTCGTTGCTTCATGTAGAACTCTTCTTCTAGATCGCAGTGAAGAAATGTTGTCTTCACATTCATCTGTCCTACCTCAAAATCAAAAGCAGCAACAACAAATAAAAGTAATCTAAAAGAAGCTAACTTGGCAATAGGAAAAAAATATCACCAAAATTAATTCCCAACACTTGGGAACAACCTTTTCCTACCGACAGAGATTTTCATTTCTCCACCTTTCCTTCTTCATTCATCTTCTTCTTAAACACACATTTGTTTCCAATGGGTTTCTTTCGAGTCGACAACTCTACTAGATCCCAAGCCTCATTTTTATCCAAATATACCATTTCATACACCATGGACTCCTTCCAACGTTTTCCATCTTCTGAATCCATTGCCTCCCTGATAGTTCTAGGATCATCATTAGTATTAGATAAAGAAAAAATTGAACAAAAAGTAGATGAAGTATACCTCTCTAGTTGCCTTCTCTCTCGTACTAATCTTCTCAAAACTAGAGTGTGTGGCTCTTCCTCTACTAATTCTTATTCCAATGTAGACTTTGATTCTTCCTTCTTTAGTTCAAACTCTATCTTCTTAGGTTCCTTTGGTAGGACTTCATGTCTATTAATATCTTTCACCTCTCTAAACACCACATTTAGGATGTACACAACCTTCCTTGTTTCTGGGTTCCAAATCTTATAACCTCTTAAACCATCATTAAACCCAATAAAGATGCACCTTTTAGATTTACTATCCAACTTGGTTCTTTTCTCCTTTGGAACATGTAAATACGCATTACAACCAAATTCCCTCAGATGTGAAGGAGATGGTTTCTTACTAGTCCATACCTCATGTGGAGTCTTATCCTCTAGTGCTAATGAAGGTGACATGTTAAACATGTAACATGTAGTATCCACTGACTTTGTCCATAATTCATGCCCTAATCTAGCACTACTGAGCATGCTTCTTGCCTTTTCCATCAAAGTCTTGTTCATTCTTTTTGCAACTCCATTTTGCTGAGGTATGTATGGAGTATCCTTCTATCGTGTTATACCACACTTTTTATAGAACTCTGCAAATTCATTCTTGCAGAACTCTCCACCATTATCTGTCCTCAACACCTTGGCCTCCTTCTTTGTCTAATTTTCCACTAGAGCCTTAAATTCTTTAAACATGTCAAAGACTTTGAAATTTATTCCAGAGGAAGTATATCCATGTATTCCTTGAGAATTCATCTATAAATGAGACATAGTACATAGACTTACCTAGTGATGGAACCAACATAGGTGTAGACACATCACTATGTGTAAGCTGTAATATCCCCTTCGCCCTATTAGCACCAGAGGGGAAGCTCACCTGATTCTTCTTCCCATATATACAATTCACATAAATTTAAATCTAGAGAGAAATTAGACATACCTTCTACCATACCATTACCATGTAGTATTCAAAGATCCTTCTCTCCAATGTGTCTTAGTCTTTGATGATACAACATAGTCTTTTCTTTATGGATGAGTAGATTTTCTTCTCCACCTTATAAAGGAACGACATAATTGTTGCACCCATCAATAACAATGCTACCTAGAAGCTTGTAAAGATTTCCAATGTGAACTCCCCACATCAATACCATTGCTCCCTGAACCATCTTGCAAGTATCTTTCTCGATCACTTTTTTTACACCTACATCATCCATCTTGCTTACAAAAATCATATTTCAGGCTAGTGCAATAATGTGGAGAACACTAGGAAGTGTTATAATCCTTCCACCTTGCAACTTCAACTTGACTTTTCCAAATATTATAATTATGGCCTTCCTGTCATACCCTAGGAAGACATCAACACCATCATATTTCTCGTACTCATAGAACCACTCCCTATGGGGAGTGAAGTGAAAGGATGCACCTGAGTCAATCAACCATGCCTCATGATCTATGTGTGTACTTGAAGAAGAAGACAAGTACACATCCCCACCTTTATCTGAGGTGGTTTTTACCTCTAAAGAAGGAGCATCATCAAATCCATTTCCTTTCTTAGGATTTTTACATCTATATTCCTTTTTGAAGTGCCCTTCTTTTCCACATTTCCAACATACCTTTACAGATTTTCCTGGAGATTTAAATCTCCCTCTAGATTTAGATATACCACTTGAGGAATTATTTTTGTTTTGTTTTGGGATTGTCCTCTCATAGAAAAGGAATCTCCATTCTGTCTCTCCATATTTTTTTGTCTCATCTCCTACGATAGCAAGGATGAGACTATTTCATCAAAGTTCAAGGTAGTTTTATTGCAACCTATTGCAACAACCAGACTATCCCACAAGTCTGTTAGAGAACACAATAGAATGATGCACTTATCTTCATGTAAAATTTTAATAACAACAAAGAACAATTGACTTACCATAGTATTGAAGGTGTTTAGATGCTCTGTCACCAAGTCTCCATCATTCATCCTTAGGTTATACAACTTTTTCTACAAGAACAATTTGTTCACGAGAGACTTGGATTAATACAAAGTCCCTAATTTGTCCCACAAATCCTTCACCATAGCTTCCCCTGATACATTATGTTGTCGATCCTATTAGCCCTGAGGTGCAGTGCTGCTATTTTGAAAACTAAAGGAGGGAAATGGTCTATTCTACTGTCATGGAGAGGTTCCCATACAGTCCATCGCCTCACTTTTCTCACTCATCCACTCCCATCCATGTTCACTCATGTCCTAACCCAACCCTCACATCATAAAAAAACTCACTTTCGCCTTGGCCCTATGTGAATTAATTCATTTTGCCCCCATATGTATTATTATTTTTTAGAGAGAATGAAAACATGCACTAATGCACAAAAGCCCGCGAAAACCTTACCTTTCCGTCCATATGCACCCCTTTGCACATTTCTCGAGGTCGTCCCATAACTTTGTGTCCCCCGTTGTCTATCTTCCCACTGATCTGACGGTCCAGACTTCATCCGACCAACGTTATATGCTCACCCGCTTCAACCAATCACCACAGTTATATCATTTTCACCAGATCTAACGGTTATCATGCATATTGCTCGGGAAAAAAAAGAGAGGGATACCCACCCAATAAAGTGGTTTCCTCTCTCTCCTCTGCTGCTACGTGGTGCTCGATGAATGGAATTGGGTGGGCTCCGACCTTTATCACTTACTGCCCAATGACCGCCCGATATAAACCATTTCCACTTGAGTAAACTGCTCCTAGGCGTTATCCTTCGAGCACCTCCTTCACCCGATAGCCATTCAATCTACCCATATAAGATCTAACGGCTTAGACTTATTCCGTTCCCACCACAACTTCAAGCCTCTAGTGATTAATCTCCTTCGCCCATTCTTCCCGATCCAACGACTCTCGTTCACGATCACCATAGTTCATCCTCCGCCACTTGACCAACATCCCAACCATTGATCCATACCATCCAATGGACCACATGCCCCATACCCCACTTCCCACCAGTCACCCAGGGAGGAAATTTTTTGGATTTGTTAGTGTTTTTGATAGTCGGAAAGTTGAATTGAAATAATAGAATGCATGGCCTAAAGGGGAAAAACAACAACACGATGCAGCCGAACCAACATAAATGATCATGGAACATCGCTGGGTGAACCACCTGACAGTGCGATGAAATTACCATAATTTGATTACCATGTTTGTTAGAAACAGAGCTCTCTGAGCTCATGTTTGTCTAGTTATGGCATCAAGTTGTTAGAAGACAGAGGGATAGGTTAAGAAATCTCGAGCCTCAGAGAGTTTGAGAGTATTGTAAAAAGCCTATAAATGTTGAAAGTTCAGGTAATAGAGGTTCAACTTTTGGAGACTGTGGGTACTCTGTTCCTCCCAGCGTCTCATCTTCATTCCAGTAATATGAGCTTCTTTTGCTATTACATGTTCAATTTCCATCTTCTCCTCTGTTCTAATCTTGCACTTGAATAGGTTATTCATGTTTTCTTCTGTGTCTAATGCCAGATAACTGTCATCTTATATCTACGTTGATAAATTAGATTTGCAAGCTTCATTTACTTTCTGTAGCTATCTATTCATATGTGTTTATGTATGTATCTACTGGTACAGTCAGGATTCTCCATCTATTCATTGAATCTATAAACTATTGAGCATTAGTGGTCGAAAGCCTTGTTAAGCTGAGGGTGTTCATGCATGTCTTGAGTGAAAGCAGAGTTGAAATAGTCATCTGACTTGATCCAAACCCCAATCCATACCAATAGTTCAGAGAATGATATTGAAGATTTATATGTTAGTAGGCATCTTCGAGCTATAACCTAGGAGAGTTTCCTGGAGTTCTAACATAATTGGCGCTGTTGCTGGGGAGAGGAGACTGAAGCTCAGCTTCCTTGAGGTATGACACAGATCTAGCTTTGATGATAGACAAAGTCTGGACACTATTTGGGTTGTAGTCATCTATCTGGCGACTCTACTGGAGGATGAAATTCTTGGCGACTCTACTCCATAGTTCTGGCTCAGTTTGTGAGGCATACTCGGAGAAATCCTCAGAAGCCACGAGCTGACCCAGCACCTGACCCTGAAAAAATCATCAAAGAAAGAAAGGTGTTGCAGAAAGGAGCATCAGATTCAGGCAGCTCTAAACAATATTCTATATCTCTTCAAGAAAATCCTATAATAGAACAAAAACATGTTGAGAGTATAGCAGCTAATACTAGCAGTGAAGAAAAATCTTAGAGATTCATAAAGCTCCTTATTCTTTAGGTTCTTCTTTTGTTGTAAGCCCAAAGGAAGCCTCTCCTCCTATCTATCATACTCCTTTAGTCCTATAAGTCACTACTCAACCCTCTTTCATTCAGACTTCCAGTACCCTTATAGCCACCACAACTATGGCAGCACCACAAGCACCTACCAAAATGGAAAGAATCATAGCTGCTAGGTATGGACCTCTAGTACTGCCTAATCCTTTGAATGCCATGCCTACTGGAGAATATTAGAAGTATATGCCTAAGTTCACTGGGATTGAAGGTGTTACAGCTGAGGAACATCTTGAATCATTCTATAGTTATGCTAATAACTTGGAAATTAGTGAAGCTGATGTATGGATGAGAGTATTTGTCCAAAGTCTAGATGGAGAGGCTAGAAAATGGTTCCGAGCACTGACCCCAAGGTCCATAGCAGATATTGAGGCTTTTGTTTATGCATTCCTAAAGCATTGTGGGGATAAGAAGGGTCTACTCTACTACCACACCGAGTTTGGGAACTTAAAGAGGGAAAATGGCAAGTTGTTGTCTGATTTTAATAAGAGGTTTAACCACATGTATAGCAAGATACTAGCTGAAGTAAAACCCACCACTACCTCTGCTAAACTCACCTATACCAGTGCCTTTGATTTTGACTTCTATCTACTGTTGAGGGAGAGACGATGTGCTACCTTGGCTGATATGTAGGATGCAGCCTTGGAAGTAGAATCAAACATCATGGCTGCAGAGAAGCTCAAGGGGAATGTTGATAGAAGGAAACCGAGGGGCGAATCTTCATCATCTTCAGATCCCAAGATAGATAAAATGACCAAGATGATAGAGTCATTAGCCTCTGAAATCTCCAAATTAAAGGTTGAGCAACACCCTAGGAAAGGAAGAGTTCCTAATACCTTTGCTCCTAGAAATCCAAATCCATACAGAAGAGCTAATGAGCAGCTGCAGATTCTGCAAATAAGCAAATATGCCAATGAAGACCAAAGGGTGAAGACCCCTTTCCACAATGTAGTCATGGAAGAAGAGCAGTTTGAAGAAGATGATGAGATCCATTGTCTGGAAGACAAAGGCAGTGCTTCCTTTTTTACCTTAGCTGCTTATGAAAAGTCATTATTCAATGACCAGATCAACCAAGAGTGGGATGGTGGAGCTGTTCTGCAAAATGATGATCAACACAGATATGATCTGAGGTCGAAGATGAATAATGCCAAGGAAACCCCTGTTTAGAGAGCCACTGTCCTGCAACATAGCAAGCTAATAAGTAGAAACGACTGGCAGTTGATCCCGTCATCCTCAAAGATCTAGCTCACGAGGTAAGAGGCCTTGACAAGTCTCCTTCTCCTTTCAATTTTGAATCAAAAATTTAGAAGCTAAGCATACCTATACCTCTAATTGAACTAGTGAATAATGAGTCCTTCAAGAGATCTATCCTCGAGGCCCTTGAGCCTAAAGCCATCCAAGCCTCCACTGACTATGTAAATATGCAAGATGACAAACCAGCTGTTGTTCTCAGCCCAATGATTGAAAATTGTGATGACAACTCCCCATCATTCTATGTCTCTTTGACTATTCATGACAAAATCCTTCACAACTGCCTTCTGGACACATGAGCCAGCCATAATCTAGTGCCCAAGGCTGTCATGGATGATTTGGGTCTTGACATTACCAGGTCTTATCATGACCTGTTTTCTTTTGACTCTAGAAAAGTGAAATGTTTGGGATTAATCAAAGACCTAGCCATCACCTTGTCTCAGATGCCCATGAAGAGCATGATGATGGATATTTTGGTAGCAGATGTACCCCCAAAGATTGGCATGTTGCTTTCCAGAGGTTGGATCAAGAGATTGGGTGGAACATTGCAAAATGACCTATCCTATGCTACTGTCCCAGCTTTTGGAGGTGAGAGTATGAGATTATACAGAGAAGCTCAGTTGGCTTATATCATAAGTGATGAAAGGAATCCCACTAATCATCCCATCTATGTTGTCGACACTAATTTTGGAGCCTGTATTCTTCAGATTGAAAAATCCCAGTTGACCTCCATGCAACTTAGGAAACCAGTTTTCCAAATCACAGAGGAAGAAGGCCCACAAATTTGGGACATGTTCTTTGATGTAGCTTACTCTAAGGAAGCTACAGGGGAAGGTGTAGTCCTTGTGTTCCTTGCACAAGAATGCATTCATTTATCTTTCAAGTTAACTTTTTAGGTCACAAATAACATAGCAGAGTATGAAGCCTTGATATTGGGCTTAAACACTGCTAAAGAAATGAGCATCAAAGGTCTAAAGGTGTTTGGAGATGCAAACCTTATCATTCAGCAGGTGAACACAACTATCTAAGCAAAGCATCCAAGACTGAAAGTATACAGAGATGAGGTATGGAAGCTCAAGGGTTATTTTAATAGTTTCAACATTTCTTACATCCCTAGAATGAAGAACCAGCTTGCTGATTCCCTTGTTGTGTCTGCTAGCACGTTTATTCCTCCTTTGCCTCCTAAATTGACTTATGAAGTTCAGGTGAAATATAGACCATCTCTACCTGACAATGTCAAATACTGGAAAGTTTTTGAAGATGATGATGCGATTAATAGGTTTTTACAATTCATTGATGAATTTTCTGAAATGCACATTGACCAAGAAAATGAAACCATTGAAGAATGTAACCAGTCCAAGCTAAAGAACAAGATTGGTCAGGATAGCATTGTTTAGCTGCCTAGTAACCATATACCCAAAGGATTGGTTCCCCTAGAGAAGCTATTTGATCATAATGATGTACCTTATAAGCCTGCCAAAAAAGAAAATGAGTTTGCAGTTCATAGACATAATGTAGGGAGTCCATCCCATCCAAAGTACATAAATCTGTCCACTCACTTGTCTTCTGCCCAAAGTTTCGAGTATTGCACCCTGATGAAACAATTTGCTGATATTTTTGCTTGGGAGTACAGTGATCTTAGGACCTATGACACTAGCATAATTTAGCATAAGATTCCACTGGAGAAGAACACCATCCCTTTTAAGATGAAATTAAGACCTATCATCCCTCTCTTATTGCCTTTGATTGAAAAGGAAATCAAGAAGTTGTTGGATGCCAAGATCATAGTTCCCCTAAGGTATTCAAAGTGGATAGCTAACCTTGTAGTAGTAAGAAAGAAGAATGGAGAAATTAAATTTTTTGTTGACTTCAGGAATCTGAACAAATGCTCTAAAACAGACAACTACCCCCTACCTAAGATGGAACACTTGCTGCAAAAAGTTTTAGGGGCTAGAGTCATGTCTTTCTTAGATGGATTTTCAAGTTACAATCAAGTTTTTGTACATCCAGAAGATCAGGAAAAGATTGCCTTCACTACTCCTTGGGGCAATTTCATGTACTCCAAAATGCCTTTTGGACTGATGAATGGTAGGGCTACTTTTTAGAGGGCCATGGACATAGCCTTTGTGGGAGAGAAGGACAAGTTTGTCCTTATTTACCATAATGACATAACAGTCTTTTCCAATAGTCATAAGGACTATTTGCAACATTTGAAGAAGGTGTTTCTAAAGTGCAGACGGTTTGGAATATGAACTCAAAGAAGTCATAGTTTTCTCTAGAAGAAGGCAAACTTCTAGGACATATTGTTTTTGTTGAAGGTGTGAAGATTGATCCAACAAGAGTTCAAGAAATTCAGACATTGTCCATCCCAAGGTCAAAAAGGGACATTCAATCTTTCCTGGGTAAGATTAACCTTGTCAGGAGGTTTATTCCAAACTTTGCAGAGCTAGTGAAGCACATCACTTCTATGTTGAAGAAAGGATCAGAAATAAAATGGACAGATGGTGCAAGAAGCTCTTTTGAAGCCATCAAACAAGCTATCATGGAAGATCCCACTCTAATCAGTCCAGATTATACCAGGGAGTTTTATATATTCTCTTTTGCCTCTTATGATACACTTGCAGCAGTTCTATTGCAAAAAAATGATGAAGGTGTAGAGCACCCTGTGGTCTTTTCCAGCAAAACTCTGAGGGATGTTGAACTAAGGTATGACCCTATTGTAAAAAAGGCTTATTCTCTCATAAAATATTTAAAGGCATTCAAAATTTATATTCTACATTCGAAAGTGGTTGCATATGTACCTTTAGCCTCAATAAAATATGTCCTAACTCAACCAGATATTGATGGAAAGAGAGCTAAATGGATTGCAAAATTCATAGAGTTCAACATGGAGGTGAAGCCCACCAAGCTTGTCAAAGGCCAGGGCTTAGCTAAGATTATGGCTGAGGAAAATTGCAGTTTGTCAGACATCAGTTGCATGGGTTCAAATTCAGGTGGTGAGCGGACAAAGGAAGCAGCAGAAGAGCAAGAGCAGAATCAGTCTTTGGCTGAAAATCTAGTCACATGTGAATGGTATTCCAGTGTAGTTCATTTTTTGCAGAAGCTAGAAGTCCATCCAGGGCGTAGCTCAAGTCAAGCCCGGGCCATTAAGCTCAAATCATCTAAATTCTACATTAATAAAAACCTACTTTATTGGAGAGACCCATCAAGGATCCTCTTGAGATGTCTAGACAAAGAACAATCTGTAGAATTCAAGCACCAATTCCATTCTAGCATTTGTGGAGGGAATCATTTGGAAAACCATAGCCCACAAGATCCTGAGAGTTGGGTATTATTGGCCTACTCTGTTCTCTGATGTGTTTTCTTTTGTGAAGTCTTGTGACAAATGTCAGAGGTTTGCAGGAAGAAAACAACTAAAATATCTGCCCTTGAAGCCAGTACACGCCAATGGTCCCTTCCAGCAATGGGGCTTGGACTTCATAGGTGAGATCAATCCACATTCCAGTGGCCAGCACAAATGGATCTTGGTAGCCACTGATTATTTCATCAAATGGATTGAGGCTATACCCACTAAAAATGTTAATCATAGGGTTATCATAAAGTTCTTGAATGAGAATATTTTCACTAGATTTGGTTTCCCAACCAAACTAGTCATTGATAATGCAACAACTTTCAGGGCAGAAGAATTGGTGGATATGTGTGAATCCATGGGCATTCAATTGGTGCATTCTACCTCATATTATCCTCAAAGCAATGGCCTGTCAGAGTCATCTAACAAGAGTCTTGTAAGGATAATAAAACAACTATTAGAGGACAACAAAAAGAGTTGGGATTCCAAGTTGAAGTTTGCACTATGGGCTGACAGAGTTGCCAACAAGAAGTCCATA